>JAMKCH010008626.1:0-51148 GCA_023653785.1 Ophioderma brevispina
CTAGTACTTTGCCGAAGGTATGGGCATTGAATGAGGGTCATGTTTAGTGGGTGGAAATTAAAATTCCACGCTAAATCTATTGAAACATGGAATCCGATACCAGAGAAATCAATTCTATGAAAGCATTCAAGTCAAAGTAATCGTTTTTTACTTCAGTGGTATTCAATGTAACAGGTGAATTAATGTTATTGACTTTTGAACGCCCATGTTTTGGATACAAAGGAACACAAAGTATTTGCACCCTTCATGTGAAAATGAAGTCAACATGAAAGGCCAGATTATCTTAGCTTAGTTCGAAACAGGTGAATCACGCCACGTTTTTTCTTTTTCTGCCTCCTCTCCCAACTAATCGACGCTGTCCAAAACTTTTCCTCTGGTGACACGATGGGTTGAATCTACTATAGGATCATTTTTGTCTTCTATTTGGGTGCAATCGTGGGTGCAATTATGTCCGAGTTGGTGTTGAATGCCGTTCTAGTAAATCGATTAACAGATTTTAGAAGAATACGTGTGTTGTGGGTGACTATAGACCTATTGAATCTGGAAAGTAGCTCGGACTATCCCTCGCATATTTTAGAATTCCTCCTGGTATATGAGAACTGCGTTAAATTCAATAAGCGAGTTCGATAATTCAGGCACTATTGTTGTTCATATCCCGATTGACCTCCGTGACCCATCTCAGCACAATAAAATTCAAGGATTCTGGGATGGGACACGGAGGTCAATCGGGATATGAACATTGTTGTTGCTTATTGTAGCACAGCAGTGCCTGAATTATCGAACTCGCTTACTGAAGTATATTAACGTTGGCTTATCTTGTTACTATTGCCCATTTACGTTCGATAAGTTGGCCTATTAGATAGACCTACACTGGCACAAAAAGAAAATGGCTTCAAAACCAAAGAGGACTGCTATTTTTTCATTCTTGTGGGTTGGAAAGACAAACAAAAAATATTTACAAAAATGAAAAGTAATATCCAATCAATGAAAACAAAAGGACATGAATGAAACTTACAGACAACTAATGCTGCAGCCAGCGGGAAGAAAGGTATGTCAAGCAAGTGAAGATATGACAAGACAAACAATTACTAGCGATGAATTTATACACTGATATTTGTAAATAATTCAAAACTGGGAATGAGCCAATCCCGGGGGGGTTCTCAAGTTTGGTTGGGTAGGGACGTGCCTCCGAGAGTCTGGAAGTAGGACCCATAGCTATACCATTTTTTGCAAAAAAAGGGACCCATAACTATACCAGAGATGCAAATTTTGGGCCAAATTTAATCCAAATTTGCCATTTTTTCTTCCAAATTTCGACATTTTAAGCAAATATGGACAATTTTGGCTTCAGATTGAGGAATTTTGACTAATTTTCCAACGATTTTTAGAAAATGTTGGCTTCCGATTGAGAACATTTGACTAATTTTCGTATAAATTTGAGAAAATTTTGAAAAAAACCCCGACCCATTGCTATACCAAAATTGGCATGAAAAAAGGGGTCATTGATTTTCCAGAAGGCTGAAATGAGACCGATGTCTGTGGCACGTCCCTGTATGGTCATTTGTGTTGAGAACCCCCCCCCCGGGAGCCAATAGGTGGCGAAAAAGGCAGAAGTTTTTGTGTGTATGTATTAAATATAGTCCAAAATACTCAATTCCACCAAAGATTGAGATGAAATAGACTCTTTGGTTTGATGTAGTAAACATTATTGTGTAGTATAACAGTATCATAGGATAGGCCTACTGTGTATAACAATTTCCCGATTTTCTATATGAAGGACATCGATTTGAGCTTAGCTATTTCAAACAGGGGAATAGTACGGTGGACAAGCATTATGTACATGAAAAACACGATTTGTTATAAAATTGAGGGCACCATCCTCGGGAAATCTCTGAGCCAGCCCTTAAGTGAAGTAGATCGGAGGTGATTCGTATCTGTATAGGTGGCGTCTTTCTTTCTTTTTTTTTTCTTTTCTTCTTTCTCTTTTTCCCTTCCTTTCTTTCCATCTTTCTGTCCTTATTTTTGATAGATGAGCAAGTATGTGTGGAAAGGGATGCAGGACATGCATTTATTGCAGTGACATGCTTACAGATGTTACAAAAGACAATGGTATCTGATTATTAACTTTAACATGTTTAATCTGTTTTTGTTAAATTCATTTATACACAAAGATTTCGAGACATTGCGCAATTACAATGCTTATTCAGCCAACCTGACTGTAGGCCTATGTGAATAAATTACATAATGTGGCTCCAACTTAAGGTTCTACCAGTCACTTTGGTGTAACCTAACGCAATATTAGAAATAATTTTTGTGACGTTTATTTTGATAACCCCGTATATCAAGTGTATTGATCAACGACATCCTGGTCCTGGAAGGGGGTTGCTATAATATCTTATTATGCCTTCTTCGTGACTGGGTCTTCCTTCATTTTTTAGAAATATAAATGCTTTTGTCGTGATAGATTGCTAACTAAGTGGATGGAATGCCACTTCCCACACACTACGTGTGTGCTACGTGTACTCCTGACCACACGTCATTTTAATCGTAAATCTGGCTTACTCGTAGGACACACGTAGCCTACGTCCAGGTTTCACGAACACGAAACAAATCTTAGTAGTAACTTACGTAGCAATAGGGCTACGTCAGTCGTACGACTGCTTTCTCGAACGAACCCCTGGGCTTTGGACCAGACTTTGGCGGGGTAAACCTGGTTTTGTGAGCGCTCAACAAACTTCCCTCAGAGCATATTGCTGGAGTTGTTTGAAGCGCCATCTGTCTGAACGCCTTCTGCTTCTGCTGAACTTCTGCTGAGCCAGATGACATAGCTCGCTCCGAGTACAATTTTGGCTGCTGTATCGGTTATAGCATTTTTCTTTCCTTTAGGAATGCCTAAGGATACCAGGCATTTGTTGACTGATGTATTGCAGAAACCTCTGCATGTACGAGGGGTGATTGATAAGTTCTAAGCCTAAGATAGAAAGAGATATGCTACAAAGTTTACACCGTCTACAGTTTCATTCTTCAAATTAAAATTCCAGAAGTTTCATGTGTATATTTGTTCTATTTTTTAACTTGCAGGTAATCAAGAGAGTTTTGCCGGACCTATTGAAGCAATTACGCGAGAAAATTAAAAAAATGAGGAGTTCCTTTTTCATCTTTGGGAAGAGATAGTAGTCAGACGGTGCCAAATCGGGTGAATAGGCTGGATGTTCTACCAGATTGAAGCCACATTGATGGATTGTAGTCATGGCTACCATAGATTTATGGACTCTTGCATTCTCATGATGGAAGAGCACCCCCGATGTCAGCTTTCCTCTCCTCAACGTTTTAATTTCTCGCGTTATTGCTTCAATAGGTCCGGCAAAACTCTCAATGTTTGATTACCTGCAAGTTAAAAAATAGAACAGATATACACATGAAACTTCTGGAATTTTCATTTGAAGAATAATACTGTATAGACGGTGTAAATTTGAACTTTGTAGCACATCTCTTTCTACCTTAGAACTTATCAATCACCCCTCAGTGGCGTAGCCAGAGGGGGGACCGGGGGCACGTGCCCCCCCCCCGCCCGACATTTGTCTAAAAAGCTGTAAGCTGTTTGTTTTGCGCGCGTGGTGCATGATACGAAATACAGAGAGCTTCATAACAATTAGTTACTAACAACAGCTTAATTGGTCAATAATACTACCTAATACTTTGCGTCGGCGATTATGTTTTGATGTGCCCCCCCCTCCCGCTCTTCAGATTTTGGAGGCGACGCCAAAAAAATTGGGTCAACCGTCGAGCGTAGCGAGCCGGGAAAAAATAGTTCGTCGGTACAATACATGTGTCGGTACATTGACAAATTTGTGCTCCCTCGTCAACAAAATCCTGGCTACGCCACTGTAACCCCTCGTATATATTTCAGAAGATTACGAGGTATCTCTACAAGAGGGTAAGTATTCTTCTTCTTCTTGCGTATGAGGCAGCAGCTAAATGTGTTGTAAACGTTGGAGCCAACTCACTATTGATTGGTTGGGGTTTGAGATATCTATATCCACCGGCGGACGAAAGGTAGGGCACTCATTGAGAATGTGATCCGCAGTCTGTGATGGAGAACCACATTGGCAGGCTGGCGATGGCCGCAGCCCCCATCGGTGCATATTGCTATTGAAGTGACCGACTCCTGTGCGAATCCGGTTTAAGGTGACCCATTACTTGCGTGGGAGGTTGCTGCCAGGTGGTAGTTCTGTCTTAGGTGTAATAGAGAGTTGATCTGGTCTTGGAATACCTAGCCAGGCAGTATTCCATGTCTGTAAGATGTTGAATGGGGAACTGGAGAGTTTAGCAGGGTGTCGGCAGAAAGGTCGGCGAGAGCGCAGTCTCTGTCTACCGAGTTGGTGTGATTCTTTGACAGTGTTATGCAGCAGGTGCTTGTTGTCCAGCAGGCCCTTATTCACTAGTGTGTGCGAGTGGTGCTCCCTCCGAAGTGCTGCAGGTGCAATGCCTGAAAGCACTGGTAGAAATTCAGATGGAGTGGGGCGGAAGCAGCCAGTTATGGTTCTCAAGGTTTCGTTGAGTACCGTGTCCAGCTTCTTTGTGTGAGAGCTGTTGCACCATGCTGGGGCGGCATATTCAGCAGTGCAAGTATAAGAGGACGTATCCCAAGATGTCAATACAATGTAACAACGAATATTATTGGCTGTCAACGGAGAATATGAGCTACATTTATAACTTGTAAATATACACTCAAGCATAATTATCGAGTGGTACATATTGATGTCATTTAGTTTCCAAAAAGTGTAACTTGGAGGGGTCAACATAGAAACATACATCAAAACCAATAACAAAGCAAAAATATAGACAAATATTTATAATACTTATGACATTTATAGTCTATGATTCTATATGTATTTAAAGTTCTCTGTTTTACATGGTCACTTGGGAAACAGGACTTCTAATATATTCCCTATAAACAAATCAACATTGGGACTGCGAAGTATCTATAGTCTGTAAGCAGTTCATACTCCATGCTTATTTGCCATTGTAAGGACTGCGGCCAAATTTGTCATAAAGAGTTTTCATAGTACCCTCATCATTGCCATTGTACATTACGTAGGAGTCTCCATCCACAACTTTCACTTTACAGGGTATAAGATAAATACCTTTCTTGTGGAGTCCTCTTCTAATAGTTTTTTTCTTATAGGACAATAGACGACTTCTCTGCTTCTGTACCGCAGGAGTAAAATCTTCGGAAATGTAAATAATGCGACCTTTGTACGCGTTTAATATCTTTTAAGGTATGTCGCGCTGCCATCAGCACCCTTTGTTTTTCACGGTAACGTTGAAAGGAATGCGTGAATTGGACGTGGACCCCTACCACGGGTTCTTTGTTCTGGGGTTCTGTGTGCTCATTCGATTTCAATTTTTGAGGCGTTTGCTAACTCCATATGAACTTCCAGGAAATCCGAAATAAAAGAAGCATAACTATTGTATTCATGTTCTGATCCCTCTTCAATACCTCTAAAGACGAGATTATTTCTCCTCAACCTGTTTGATAAATCCTCCACTAGTTCAGTGCAGCCACTTCATCAATACTTACCTTGTAAGCAATAATTTCATCTCTAAAATTCAAGCAATCCTTCATATCAGAAATATCCCTATGTACAGTGACGACGTCTTTTTCCACTTTCTGAACACGTGTAATTAAATCTGCTAAAAACATCAAGTTTGTTTAGTTTCTTTAAGACGAGGTCTAGTTTCTTGTGTCATAGTGGGATACCCGATTTTTTTCATCGGCCGATCCACTCACTTTATTGGTCTATCATGTTCGCGCCATCTTGCAGTGTCTTGTAAAATCGGTAAAGACTTATCCTCACCTTTTCTCGATTGGGATCTCGTTACAGTTCCTCTTGAAGACGACACAGTGATCTTGAAGTACACAACCAATTTCTTCATGGGAGTACCTTTGAAGTACCTGTTAAGTAGCCACGGAGTACCCACCCGCATGGGTACCATATCGCCGGCCGCAAAAGTGGGGGTAACCATCCACCTAGGTACACACGCAGTAGCTTAACCACTAGTCACCCCATGCGGGAGTACCTGCGTGGGTACTCCCATGCAAATGAGCTTTGAACTTTGTGTGATTATTTTAGTAATTTTATCCATTATTTAACATTTTGGTCACATATTTTATACGTTTTGACACAAAATGTCATATATAAGGGTTTTTGGTGATGCTTAACTCAAATATAGATGTTGCTAAGCTTGAAAATGATCAGAAAGTCGTAAATAACAATGCAATGTTTGGCGCCCTCTATGGTCCAAAGTGCTGCCTACTAGGTAGCCGGTAGGGGAGTACCTGAGAAGGTACTCCCGTGGAGTAGCTGCAGTGGTACTCCACTACTGGTGGCTCACATCTGTACCAGTCAGTCACCTAGCAGGCAACTGCAGAGTACACCAATGGATGGGTACTGCTAAGTAAACATAGCTTCTATCCATCCAGTGACATGTGTAACTCGCAAGTACTTAGTTTTAGGTACTGCATCCATAGTGCGTCAAGGGGGTACCCTCGGAGTAGAGCTAAGAGTACACATGAAGTAGCCTAAGCTCTGGGTTACACCGTGAGTAGGAATCTTGCTGTGTAGTATTCTGTCCTTTAGGAAGGTCCAAAATGATGAAAATATACAAACGTGCAAATAAAGAGGGAAAAATATACCAAAAACCCGGAGCCCAACAGCTGCACGTCCTATCGTGATGAGAGCATGCGCAGTTCTCCACTTTGTTGACTTTCTGGGAGATGACCTTGGTAGTTTCTTGTCTAAATTGACAAGTATGTCCGGATTTTTGCAATTTGACACCATAATCATTTTCTTTGATTATAGTGCTGTCTTGATCAGCTACTGTTTCTGTGATGTCATGATTTGCACTCTCAAAACCAGCATTGGTAGACACTGTGCACACAGGTTTTTCTGTGTTATCTCTCTCTTGATACTCTTTGAGCATATTGATGTGACATAACTGTCGAATTTTACTTCTACTTGGTGTTTTTTGATCACATAGCCAAGTTCTTCCACTTTGTTCTCAACCTCATATGGTCCAGAATGCTTGGCTTGCAAAAGATGCCGTTGTATTGGAAAAAGTGCCAAAACTGTCACCTGGTTTGAATACTCTGGCATATTTGTCATACCATGTTTTCATTTTTGCCTGGCTCTGTTTGAGATTTTGTTTGGCGATTTCTGTGGCTCTCTGAAGCCTGTGTTTGAATTGAGACACATAGTCTAACACATTCACATCAGGGTTTTCACAAACCAATTTTCTTTCAGAAGTTCCAATTATCCCCTTACTTGTGACCAAACACCAACTCTAATGGACTGAATCCTAATGACTCTTCTACAGCTTCCCTGGTAGCAAATAACAGGAGATGACCCCCCCTTATCCCAATCCCTCTCAAATTCAAAACAATATATCATTGTTTTAAATGTTTGGTGGTACCTCTCTAGGGCCCTCTGGGATTCTGGGTGGTATGCTATAAAACTGTACTGGGAAATTCCCAACTGGCCCATGACTTGACCTGACAAGAAATTTGATCCCTGATCAGACTGGTTTGAGTTAGGATGGCTTACTAGGGTGAAAAACCTGGATAGAACTTTCACTATATTCTGTGCCCTAATATTTCTCAAGGGTATAGCCTCACGTAATCTTGTGGAAGCACACCTGATGGTCAGTAAATATTGATTTCTCTGGTAGTGGTCCTATTATAACCCTACTAATTGGCTCGTCAAATGCTGGTAGTGTTGCCGGAGCAGTAGTAATTTTCTAATTGGGCTTGTCCACCATTTGACATGCGTGACAAGTCTTACAATACTCAGACACGTCTTTTCAGAGTGTTGTTTCTATTGTTTGCCGGCTTGTCACTTTGTTTGTACTCAGAGGCTGGATTTTCACTACAAGGGAATTTAATCTCTCCTGAAGAGGGAAGATGACCTCCATATGATATTCCTCTAACTTTGAAAGAAATGTATCCTCTAAATTTGGGACCAAGTCATCATCGTCGCTCTTCCTACGAGTATTTGACTCATCACCTGCTCACTGTTTTCCTGTGAGGCTTTCTGGTCATTGACCTAGTTACTGCACATGCTGTGAAAATTTCTTTTTCCTCATTAAATTTATCCACTGTACAGGGCACCTGGGAAACTAGTGGATCTGGGAGTACTTTCCCACCTGCCAAATCATTTCTTAACAACATGGATACCCCCTTTACTGGGAGCTAGCTCCTGCCTAACACCAATTGTGACAGTTCCAGAAACCAAGTCTGATTTCAAATTCATCTTGTGAAGAGGGACACTAATACACACCATACCTTCCCCCGAATCAATGCACTAGCTAGCTCCTGTGGAACTTTCATTATCAAATGGAAGTGCATCTTCTTGTATCATAGACTGTGCACAGCACGTGTCCCGCATGATTCGTATGGGCTTTGGATTTAAACTATCGCCTGAAAGTGACACAAATCCCTCCAAAACAAAAGGCTTAAAGTCATCCCTTACTTTGTGTCAATTCCCTTTTGTAAGATTTCTTGCTTTTGAACAGAAGAATGAACTTTTGACCTCAAATCAACTGCACAACCTATTCGTTTTGACTCACTTTGGCACCCTTCTTTTTTGGGCGGATAACCATGTAGCTCCCAACACCGTGACTTTGTATGTCCTAGCTTTTTACAGTAATTGCATGTGAACTGTGATTTGGGTCCCATCCCATGCTTTTGATAAGCACCATTATTTTCTTGTTGCTCTCCCTTTTCTTGGTAATCTGAGATGTCCCCCTCCTGGAATGCTACCACGAGAAGGCGTTGGCTAGTTCTACTAGTATTACTCAATTTATGCGGCAAAGCATAATCGTCTGCCTTTGGTGGCTGCTTCATGTATACAATCATTTTGTTTTCATCCATTTGTTTTTGATATCTGGATGCAAGACATAATCGTTTGATCTCTTCTGCTAACAGCAACTCCCAAAGTTTCCACAAAATTTTTCCCGACTGTTTCGACAAGACCTGAATTTTGTCTATATGCCTTTGGCACCAATTCATATGCTTTGCGCACGCCACTATTACATGGCCAATATATTTCTCGGGCTTTAACCAATGAACACTGACTGAAGTAACAAGGTCCAAGACTTCTTGTTGCCTTTCAGCTATTGAATGTTCCCAAAGTGTAAGAAGTTTGTCCTCCTCCTGCTTGTTCATGTAATTTTTGGAACAAGTCGAATATTTTCGCCGCATCAAAACCAGTTAGCTTGGAAGATCGACTATCTAGCCTGTTGTTTTTCAATTTTTTTCTAACGCGAGTCGGGTTTAGCTTTCAAGCGCCTTTTTTCATATCCATTTCCATTTGGAAAAGTACCAGATGGATATAGAAAGCATATTATGCAACAGACACTAATGAGATAGTAAGTATTGCAGAAGAATATGCTTGCTTTGGAGCCACATAGTGCAGTTAGTGTCAACAGTCCACTGTAAGTGAGTCTCGACCTTTTTGCCCACTCAGCCAAATCATTGTGACTGAATACATTCATAGTTTGACCTTATGTAAATGATTCCCACTTCACAGGGCACCATCCTATCACTGATCAATGACATCATGAATGAGCCATTAAGCCCACACCTGAGAGCATGAACTTGGTCCTAGGCCGTGTTTTTACACATTTGGAAGCCTTGTTAGAAATGGGCATTGCGGATCTTTCCCAACATCGTATGTCAATCAAAATACACTCACCTTTGTAGAAAATAAGATCTGATTGAGAGAATTAGGTCTAACGTTTGCCCATGGCGGCCCTCTTGGAATCTGTCTGCATCACTGGTGATTTTTTTTGGCCATAGAAGTAAGCATTATACCGTACCAATAACGGAGGTTGTTTTCTGAATGTTCAATCATAATAAAATTCACAAGGTATTGATGATAATGATAGTCTGGCAATTACAGCTACCAGAAATCCCTTGAGGCACTTCCTACCCTTGAGGCACTTCTTCTCGCAAACGATGTGGAGTTAGTTCATGTCCTATGCGTAAGCACAGAGTGAGCAGACAAGGTCACTGGGTCTAGTGAATGCACTGAGTCACATGAGTAGGGAAATGGACAGTAGCTGCAAGATGAAGTGGCTGGAAAAATAATAGAGTACAGAGTCAATACAGATATAAAGAACAAACAGAATCTTGGGAAGAGAAACATTCAGGAAGAGGGCCGTATCAGTCAACTCTGGAAACGTTACGCAAATTCAAATGCAAAACCAGTTAATCAAATTCAAACCAACAACAAAACAAGGTAGGCAATGTACTAGAAAACCGAGACTACAATCAAAAAGGCTGTATTTAATTCATTCAACAAATTAATGGTTAATGATATTTAACTTTCACTCATATGCTATGACACTCACGTTGTCTGTGACATTTCTGGTTTCTATACATGCTGCAGATGACTCAAGAAAAGACAGAATTTATTGTATTTGCCAAGCCCTGGTTTTGACCATCTGCCTCCCAATACGTTTAGATCTGGGTGTACACCCTGTTTCTGCATTTGTGTGTGTAAAGAACCTGGGGTTATGTTTGGCGTTTATGGCGATTCGTATGTTTATTACTTTTGATTCTTGCAACCATTGTACGATCGTTGTCTTGTCCCGCATCTGACTATCAACTCATTACCTAGAGTGGCGCCATGAAATAGATCTCAAAAGGCTCCACACTTGCAAAATAAATCCCGCTCTTGGCGTCCGCATGCGGTCGTGACCGGAGCTAATCACACTTCATTGGTTGCCCACAACGTATCATATACAAAATTCCTCTTAATTAGTATACGTCTCTATTACGGACAGGTTCCATCTGGCGACAGATCATTTACGTAATTGGGTCCTAGCTTTTAACAGCTTCCTGTTAATATTAAAGAGGCACCTTCCACCACGTGTCTTTAAACGTGCCAACGTTTTTGTAGCCAAAAATCAGTTTTCGCTTGCATTTTGCATTAATACTTGCCATATTCAGGAACTGGGTATGTCCATGAGGCGAAAAGTCGAACAATGGAGCACTTTCAGACTTGAAATTATTATTTGACGACCATCGTTTGTGATCAAACTGCACACTGAATCTAATGACTGTTCCACGTCGTGATGACTGCTCTTCTCTTCTCTCCAATATGCAATCTATGACCAAATGTAAAATATCACGACTACTTCTATTATGTTTACGAGCAAACAACGAATAACCCAAAGACCTACGAACTCCTGATGATGAATGGTTATAAGTGGTTTTCTGCATGCACTGAAATTTTTAAAACAATTTTTTATTGATATGCATTACTAAAAAAGTAAAACCCCAATGGGGCAAACGAAGCCAAAAGCAAACCACTCCTAAATATTAACACATGGCTATAGTTGAATTCGCTTATTTCACAAAGATGCGTTTGAAAGGTAATTAATTTTTTATTTACCGATTGTTGCATCGTCAGCCAATACCCCCACACGGCACACCTTAAATTCGAATTTTCCAATTGTTTCCACAATTCATATTGTTGAAATTCAATATAATAGTTATCTGAAAGAAACAAAAACATCTGGGGCTTAACATTATATTTAAGGGACATAAGGAAATGTTTTAGAGATCTGAATGTAATACACTACTTTACTGATTAGCATATAACATATTTTTATGGAAATATAAAATAATTGAAGCAACCTCCATGAGAACTATGAAACATCTTGTATGTTTTATATATACAGGGCGTATCAATAAAAACGCAACAAACTTCTCCCCAATTTTTGTGGTAATTGTGTAAAATTACATCAAAATAATTAATGCCATCTTAAAGTAGGGGTGTGTGTTATTGCACAAAAGTGCAAGTATGAATTTTACCCCCAGCCCAAAATATGGAGACACCCCTAACAAAACACCTACAATTTAAAAATAAAAAGTTTTTTTAAACAAAGTTATAAACATGTATATACCCTCTAAAGATTTTCCCACTAAAAATAGTTAAACACCTGCTAAAGAAGACTGTAATTGTTAATTAGCCTTGTACTTTTCACTTGAGTAGTTACAGTGAGCACAGTGAGTACGGTGAGCTCTGTGTGAAACCATTCAGGCGTCACAATTTACAGCAGCTGTTTTGTCCCAATATTGGACTGATTTAAAGCTCCAAATTATTGACAAAACATCAGTTAAACTCTTTTGGATGAATTGTAATTGTTATTACTTTGCTTTACTATAAAAAGCAGTGTATATGACAGCTGTAGGTCTGTCCAGTTTCTCATTATTCAGGGATTTATTGATATAAATGATTGTGTGCACCTATAGTGTATTGGCATTGTATTTCTAAGAAGCTTAAGTAGTAATCTGATCAATCTGATGC
The DNA here is from genome assembly GCA_023653785.1 of Ophioderma brevispina. NCBI lineage: Eukaryota > Metazoa > Echinodermata > Ophiuroidea > Amphilepidida > Ophiodermatidae > Ophioderma > Ophioderma brevispina. Next base: position 12,378 of record JAMKCH010008626.1, read on the forward strand.
AGTATTCAGTTAAACAAGATCACGGCCAATGCAGATGCCGCTATGTAGGGATTTAATTCAGTGTTGATTTAATTCTTTCGTTGTAAAAGAGTTACTTATGTTAACCTACAATCCTGGAAATAAATAGTTGTCACACTACTGCCGTACTATTTAATTTTCCTGTGTATTTACAATAGAAATGTGATTTTTCCAAACTATGTGATCAATAGCATGTATCAACCTTCCACTTCACCTCCTTGCCGTCCCATAGACAAGTTGAGGGACCCTGCCCTGGCTGTTGATGATACGGAACTGATCAACACTGCATTGGGGGAAAGGAGGGAATGAATTCAAAATTGAGATTAAAGTGTGGCAAAAATTAATTCCAGGATTGTAGATCATGCTCAGACTCGCCATTCTAGGTAGCCGATATCAGTTTGCTGTAATTTTTTAGTTGTATAGCATACATTAAGACGGCAAAGCTAAAATTACTTTGATATGCATTACTAGTAGTTCTTATCTTGAATACTGCTCAGACTGCATACATGCAGCTCCATTGCTAAATTCCTGAAAATGGATGCAAATTTGTGATTATCCTAATTTTAAAAACAACATTCCACAAAAGCTAAAAGACATGTACCATTGGTGGGAAATAATATAACATATGGAATTGAATAAAAATGTGTGAATTTTGGTAAAACTAAACAACAGTTCTGAAATCAGGAATAAAAATCCTGAAATCTATGTGATAGCATGTGTGATACTTGAGAACACTTATTTGCTAATGGCAATTCAATGTATCATTCACAATTGCAAGGTTTCCGAATTTGGAAACCTTATTTCAAAACTTTCAGAGGGTATGTACAGGGGGTTAGAATCGTCTGATTTCAGTAAGATTGATTTTTTCTAGTTTGATTAGGATGTCTCCATATTTTGAGCTGGGGGTTTCAATTTTTTTGAATTATCACACCCCCTACTTAAAGCCACATATCTCCTCTTTTCACCGATAGGTAATTTGTTCATGTGCGGTCATGGGTACCGAGTAATTGTTTTTGCACAATAGGACAAGGACAAAGTGAGCTTGGGACCAAGTTTCAAGTAATGCTAACACAAATCCTATTCAATTTTCCCTCTCTTCGCACTTCAGTCATGCAAGTGAATGTGATTTGTATTGAAACTTGGTCCCAAGCTGACTTTGTCCTATTGTGCAAAAAAAAAAAATGATTAATCGGTTATCCATGACCGCACATGAATAAATTACCTATCATTGGAAAGAGGGGATTTGTGGCTTTAAGATGGCACTAGTTAATTTGGAATGATTTTACACAATTACCACAAAAATTGGGAAGAAGTTTTGTTGCGTTTTATTGATACGCCCTGTACAGCCATCTGATGTAGGCCTATTGCGCTAGGAATGCGATGAATAAACATCAAACCTTACACTTTTATGCATCAGTCATCCGTCCCTCAGTGGGTACGAGCGCATCTTTCTAGTATTTAGGCCGTCGCCTATTCGAAAACAATGTACACCGGGCAGCCACGTAGGAGAAAACACCCCAAATCTCAATCAAGACACTATTATTTCTAGGAAAGGATATACCCTTTATCTAATACATTTTATCAATTGTGATCTTGTCAGACAAAGAGTTTGACATACCATCATTGTCATTGATGATAACGCCAGCTCCAATACTAGGTTCCTGAGATACAATTGGGCCCGAGAATGCATCCGTCCCTTCGTCTGTGTCAATGAATAAAATATTTCGTCTTTTTCGTAATCACAGTCGTCCACTAATTCAACTGGTATATAATTTAGAAAAGAATCGTCTTCTACGACGACTGGCCCGAAGTCTAACACTGGAGTTGCGTCATCTACATTGGGTACAGTGGCTCCTGAAGGATTTTGTCCTCCCTCGGTCCATACCACTGCATAGAAATGGATACAATTATAAGGATGAAAAGGTCGAAACATATTATTTTTCGCAGAGGAGGTAAAGCGTAAATAATAATTATTGCAATTCTGTCATCTAGGAGGTAAAGCATAGATGATAATTACAAGAGATAATTGTTGCAATTCTTTCACAAAGCATAAATTATAATCTGTTACACAGAAGGTATAAAGCTTAAGTTATAATGATTGGAACTATTTCACACAGGCGGTTAAGCATAAATGAAAACTAGTGCAATTTTACAAAGGAGGTAAAGCATAAATGACGGGAGGTAAAGCTTAACTTATAATTATTGTTGTTATTTTACTCAGGTGGGAGAGCATTATTGCAATTCTTTCGCATAGGAGGAGGTAAATCATAAATGATAATTATTGCAATTCTTTCACACAGACGGTAAATCATAAAAGATGATTATTGCAATTCTTTCACATAGGAGGAGGTAAATCATAAATGATAATTATTGCAATTCTATCACTCAGCAGGTAAAGCATAAATGATCATTATTAATGGGTCTCATTCTTCGTTTGGACAATAGGGGTACCTTCCGTGTGAAAACAATCGACCTTCTCTTTCTCAAAATTAATTCAAAATGAATGTGTTCATGGGGGGGGGGGGGGGGTCCTCGCAAAACATAAAATAGCCCAATACGAAAAGAGTACCATTACCCACATACAACAGGCGGGCCTCATATTTTAGAGGAGGAGCAGAATATCATAGGGGCCTTATTTAAGGAGTTCGTTTACCTCCCACTACAGAAAAGAAAAGGTTTTGACTCATTTGGTAGTTAGTATGGACCCTCTACATCAATGCTAGGTAGGTAGTACTCTCAAATTGTGGTATCACTTTTTCAATAGGGGGTAATTTAAGTTTACACAGGGGTCAAATTTTTAAAATTCCCCAATCCTGTTGAAGTGTATGCCATATTGCCCATCTAATCATAAGGATTCCAAAAATGTATAGTTTGTACCACCTACGACCATAGGTCAAAGGTCACACGGGGATTTTAGTAATGCTGCTAAAAATGACGTTTGTTATCAGGGTTCAGAGTGACCCAAAGGTCAAAGGTCATCCAGAGGTAAATTTTCGTAGAAATAACCTATGACCACAACATTTGGTCAAAAGGACCACTGACCTGAGCACAGAACAAATCTGAGGTCAACGGTCACATATATATGTCAAAGGTCACCCGCGGCTGGAAATGCACTAGTATAATACTGTAATTGGGTGGGGGGTTCTTTAAAGAGGACCCGAAGATTTCTCTTTAAAAATACGTACAGCTATTTTATGCACATGAAACATGGATAATTAACTTAGTAAACGTTTAAAGAAAATGCTTGCACTTCTTTATTTATGTGTTTCAAAGCGTGCTTTTGCAATCTTTCCTGCTCACCCGCCGTTCGGAAATTCTCTCCTTCGCCCGTTGGTACAACCTCCGAATGAAACCAAGCAATATCGCCTTCTGTGTACTCGCATAGATCCTCGCCAAACGGTTCTGAGTCACATATGATATCAACTGTGAAAGTGTATATAAAATTAACATTAGAAATTACACAAAATATACAAAATTGAAACATTAAGAAATGAGCTTGGAAGACAAAAATTAAAGGAATGTAATTAGAAGGTAGGAAAATGATAATTTGTTTAAAGCGGCAGTGGCACATTTTCAGAAAATATGAAATTTCTTCAATTTGCTCGCAAATGATAGTCTTGGCCATTGGAAGAATAATAGAGATATATTTTACACATAAAATAACATACCCAAAAGCAGAAAGCGGCATTTATAAGCGGCTAAAGACATCCAGGTAATTCGTAGGCTAACTTTTAAGTTTGCTGTAACTTTAATCAACAAATGTGTCTATTACATGAATATCATAGACTCGTACTCATTGATATTAAAACCACAAAGGTCACTGACCGGTCAAACAAGGTGCATGCCGTAAGAATTTATATTGCAAATTGCAATTACATTCCTTCTGGCATGATTTTAACAGATGCCAATTTTGTAATAAATTCAAAGCTCCATTTCATTGACGTGCAATAAATATTTGTATTGTTTATTATGAAAAGAAGAAGATATTTATCATTGAACTGATTATGTTGACTATTAAAACTTGTGTTGATAAAACTAGACTTTCTTTGTTTACTTTAATATGTGTTTTGTTTCTTTTGTGAAGTTGCAATCTTTTGTAAACTTGAAGACAGCATGACATAACTGCGCGAAACAACTCCGCCCATGCATAAAAGTGGCACAAAATCGATTTTGGTGTATCGCACTAAATGGATTATATCTTTGGATTGACAAAAGTAAATAAGATGAAACAAACACCATTGGAAAGCCTGATCTTTGTTCTTTAATATTATGCCAAGTAAGAATGACTTATTTTGAAATATCATATTTAACCAATTTTTTTCTGATTGTACCACTTTTTTGAGACAGGCTGTATTGTTTTTTTTTTCATTGAGTGAAGTTTGTTTGTGCCTTGAAAATAGAGCAGGGGTACATTGGAGTGGCACATATTGTGTATTTCTTAAAATACCAGGTTGAAAAATTAAAACCAACATCGCATAGGTTATAGCTTATTTTGTAAAAACACATAGCACATAGCTTTTAAGCCATAAGAAGCTGAGACATGCTTTTTTGGACTAATTAAATGGTTTATTGACTTACAACACTAATTTTAATAAAATGTGACTCTCAATTGCCTTACAGTTCAAGTTTAACCCCCTGCGATCAATATTTGTTCAGAAATTTAACAAATCAAAACGCCAGTCCAAATCACTGATTCAACGCGCTGCATGGGATGCGGCAATGGTAATTGATGAAAAGTTAACGGGATTATCAAGCGCTGGTTCACGCCTATGGTTGCCCAACACCGCCAATACTTGGGTTCATCCCGCGGGTTCAAAGTTAGCCAATCACCATTGGTGTTCGAGTACGTGGGTTATTGTACGGAATTAATCTCATTGTTACGTGTGTTGTGCTTTATTCCGTATATGGTTGGCCAACTTAACCCACGCACTCGAACACCAATGGTGATTTGCTAACTTCGAACCCCCGTGATGAACCCACGTGCTGGCTGGTGTTGGCCACCCATAATACGCCTCTTGAGTAATGCAATGCAGAACATCACGTAATCCACGAATATCTGTTGAGACTTGTGCATCAGGTTGAATGGAAATCATTTGTTTTTAGGCAATGTCATATCATCGAAATAAAATATTAATCAAGAAGCTTAGTATGAGACTATTTCTTTAATACATGCTATTTTAAAAAAAAAATTAACAGTTATTTTTCAGACACATATCACGAATTCGTAAATGTGGTTTATGGCAGTCATTTAAAAAAATAGCTTATCTGTTTGCAATTTACGAGCTATTAAGATGTTATAATCTATTTCGCCATTTTGAAATTTTAGGAAACAACTTTTCCTAGTAAAAATGCAGTTTTGAAACGAGAACTTGGTAGAACAATTTTTTTACACACTTCATCAAAACGAAGTTTTCATGAAAATAATTTCTAAAGATTTTAAAACAGCAAAATGCAGTGTAAAATGACAGCGTAAGTTAGAGAAAATATGTAAGTAATAAACATTTGCTTTATGAAGTTGCTAACACATATTATTTCATTGGAAATGCTAAATTATTTTACGTGTAACATCTTTTAAGGAGACCTTCATACATACTAAAACACCTTGTCAACTTTGCAACGTCTAGAACTAAATGGGGTAAAAATAAGACAAAATGGTCATTTTACACTTTTTTACCACAAAGTGGTCAAACTTTTAACCTTAAAACAACGAGTTCAAAGATGACCTGCTGATTTAAGTGTGAAAAAGCGTTAGGGGTTAGATGACGAGTCCCCATAATGGAGATAGAAGAAAGGGAATTTAGGTGTGGGGAACTCATAATGGAGATCTTCTTATCGTGTCCAAACACAGTGGTTCTCAAATATGATCCAGCCAGAGGTGGGTACAACGTCTGGCTGCTTCACTGAATCCCACAAGGTCCTTGTCTGTGCATTGTTGCTCCAGCAGTGGTCAGACCAAGATGTGTTCCATTGTCTGTGGTGCTGTTCCACAACCACAGGTAGTGTCCTGATCTGCTTCCAAGTAACCCACTTCTGTAAGGGAACCTTAGATCGGCCAATTCTGGTTCTCAATCTACTGAGGCATCACCATTCAGCCCACGAGGAGTCAGCTCCAGGTGGGAGATGCTCACCAGGTTCAATACCAATAGATGCTACTTGGTTGGTGGCAAGTCTTTCTTTCCACAAGGCGACTCTCTTAAGCTCCTTAGAGACTGTTTCAAGAGGTTAGACTTTGCTTAAGAAACTCTCTCTAGATTTGAGGCGGTTGGCAACAGGTATCTGTCCAGACATAGGGTGCTTCACATTAGATATTTTGGCAGCTACGCTCTTGCATGCTCGCTACGCTACGACGGATGTCTGGTGGAGCAATTCCTGCTAGGATGTATAAGTTTTCCGTTGATCATGTTGATGTTGGGACGGAGGCATCCGTTGATAAGGTGGCAGAAGGCATTTAACGCTTTTTAACATGGGTTGATCTTTCCCGTACAGGGCAAGCATACTCTGCACATGAGTAGCACAGGGCAAGTGCCGTCGATCTTAGGGTATGTGGGCGAGCACCCCATCTTGTGCCAGTGAGTTTGTTCAAGATGTTATTGCCTGAACATACTTTACTCTTCGTATTCTCGATGTGGGTCTTATAAGAGAGAGTGCGGTCCAAGGTAACTCCTAGGTAGACAGGGTTATCACAGTGCTCCAGGGGTGTTCCAGACCAGGGAAGTTTAAGCTGACGTTTGGCTTCACGGTTGCGTAGATGGAAACCACACACCCGTGTCTTGGATGTACTTGCACGTAGGTGGTTTTCCTCATAATAAGGAGTAAGTTCATCCAAAGCTTTGGAGAGTCTCTCTTCAACAACTGTGAAGTCTGCATCTTGTGCGCTAATTCCAAGTCGTCTGCATAAATAAAACAACAGGTTCCTGCACTCCTAGGTTGGTCGTTGGTATAGATGTTGAACGGGAGAGGCGCAAGCACGCTCCCTTGTGGTAGTCCATTCTTGAGCCTACGACATCGGCTCTTCTTTGCTCCTAGCTGAACAAAGAACGCCCTGTTTGCCAGCAATCCTTTGATAAGCTCAGTCAAACGGATGTCTTTGGTGATTTCCAGAATCTTATGGAGTAGGCGTCTGTGATTAACAGTGTCATAGGCTGGTGATAGGTCGACGAACACAACTCCGGTTACCATACCCTTCTCGAAACCATCCTCAATGTGTTGAGTTAGGTTGAATACTTGGCTTGTTGGCTTGGCCGGAAACCTGCTTGTTCTGGTATGAGGTGTTCGTCTATCACAATACGGTTGAGCAGGAGACGTTCAAAGAGCTTGTAGGTATGGCCGAGGAGTGATATTAGTCTATAGCTCTTTGGATTGGATGGATCTTTCCCAGGCTTTAGGAGTGCCATAACATGTGCTTCCCTCCAGATCTTTGGGAACCTGTGGGGAATAAGGCAGCAATTGTAGAGCTCAAGAAGCAATTCCTTTGCTACTTGGTCGAAGTTTTTTAGCTGCTCAGTTGAGATGTTGTCATGGCCTACTGCTTTTCCTGGTTGAAAGTTAGCAATACCGGATTCCAATTCGTCCATGTTGAAGGGGCGAGTGAAACCATGGTCGCCACTAAACCTCTCACGGTCTAGTTTGATCTTCTTGTGGTTCTTTCTGCACTTGCCATTTAAAAACAGTTGGTGGGCAACTTGGTTGGGTGTGACATTTGGCTGCTGTGGAGGTTCTGTTGGATCCCCTCGGAGCTTTTGGATGGTAGACCATGCTTTCTGGCTGTTCTGGGTCATATCGGTGGATTCATTTAAAGTATGCCAGGATTTGATCTTTTCCTGGGAGATCCTCTCCGAAACTTCCTCACCTTTAGCAGTTGTTTTGCAGAGAAAGGATCAGCTTCAAAAATGGTGATCTACGCTCAATATTCTCTAGCACATTCCTTGGAAAGGCCTGGTATATATACTGTCCTACAGCCTCTGGGAGATGGGATTTGGGTAAGGGACCTCGTAATGGAGATGTGATTCAGGTGTAAAGGACTTCATGATGGGATTTAGATCTGAGGGACTTCATAATGAAGATGGATTTTTTTGTATAAAATCCAATCTCCATTATGAGGCTCCTTACAAACAAATCCTAATTCGCATCTAAATAGAAAACCTACCTCCACTCCTGTATACACTTAAAATCAGATTAGCCAGCAGGGAGCTCACCAAAATAACTTTTGACACAATTCGGATGAAATTGAATTAAAATTCAATCATTTTGATACCAATATTAGTTTTAAAAAACTAAAAACTATTCCTTATTTTAAGCCTATGAGCTCCATCATCATTTGCACTACTTTTAACCAAATTGGAGCAACTTTAAAAATCGACCCCTTAGGCTGTACAACTGAAATTCAATCTTTTGATCTGTTTTTGTTTTTAACCTTAAATCCAAAACTTTGGGTTGTAGATACTACAAACTATACCTTTATGGTTGGACATGTGGCATACTTTTCAACATGACCGGATCATTTTAAAATTTTGATCCCTGTGTAATCCTTGATTGTCCCCTACCTGGTTATAGCTACTATTCCAGAAATGCTATCATACATTTTTGTGTAGAGGATAGTGTACTAAGGCTGACTAATAAGTATCGTTTTGTCCCCTTTCAGGATACCAATTTGGCTACAATTTCCTGATGGCTTAAGGACTAATAAGAGTAGATTTGGCCCTGGCTGTAATATTCTCTATCTCAGACCACTTTTTTGTCAACACGCGATTGAACATGAGAGAGGGGTGGACGTTTCAGAAAATGTGATGTGGGGTGTAAACTTGAATCAAGTCTTTGGGCAACTATGTTCTCAATAGCAAAGTTGAATGCAGTTTAATCAGTGATTACAGAGTCCACTTTTTCAAACAAGGCTTTTGCTGGACTCCACTAGCCGCTTCTAACAAGTTCAGAATATCTACCTTTAGATCTAGGTTATGTCTTGTTTCTGAAGCAATGCCTAGTTGGTAGAGATTTATTTATTTATTTATTATTATTATTTTCATTTTAAACAACTTTACACCATTACAACATCTGATACTGCAATAACCCATGTATACCATTGTGCAAGGATGCCGAATTCGGAAACCTTGAACAAAAACTTTTAAGGGGATATTAATGTACAGGGGTTACCCTTCTCGATTTTTTTTAAATGTTATATTCTTGTCTAGAGAGGTCATCTCCATATTTTAAGGGTGTCCTCAGATTCATACACCAAAATTTGCAAAGTACCCCCCCCCCTAAAATTCAAATCGAACAATTGACCCTTAACAGAAAGCGCCTTGACCCTTTCGCAGTGTCCAACGGAAGGTCGGAGTTAAAGCAAACTATGTACGACCAGACTAATAATTAAGTAAATTCTTTAAACGACTGGAGCACTTTTTAAATTTTGAACCCGCAGAACCCATTATGACCCCCCCCCCAAATGGCTGACATTTCTCGTACCCCCCCCCCCCCCCCCGAGAATTCATTCCGCGATAGAAAATAGGTGAAAATCCGATTTCGCGTTAAAAAAATGTAGGAATATCTGATTTTCATGTGGTTTTTTGCTCTAAATGATGGCAATTGACCAGTTTTACATACAAAGTGAATAAAAAAAATTGTGCATGAAAAAACACAAAATTTGACCCTGACTTTTTTACTCAACTTTGACGCAGTTGATGTTTCCAGGATCTGCATATTTTCGACTTTCTATGCTGAAAAAATGAAGGAATTTGGTGAAGAAATGAGGTAGATATAAAAGATTTTCGCCGCTGATCCATTTGTACCCCATTCCAATGGGATTTACACAATTAAGCTGGTTTTCAGTTCCATTTTTTTGTCTGAATGTGGTGACAAATCTTAACCAAATTACGTCATTTTTTCAGCACAGAAAGTCGAAAATATGCAGATCATGAAAACATCAACTGCGTCACAGTTGAGTAAACAGGTCAGGGTCAAATTTTGTGTTTTTTCATGCACAATTTTTTTTGATTCACTCTGTATAGAGTTTTAGAGCCATACTTTGTATAATAACTTTAATAACTTCAAAAATGTACCATAAAATATTCTTGGGTGGCAACGATCCCTCCCGTACCCTTCGACTTTGACAGTATACCCTAAACCGCTAGAATGACCGGAAAGGATGAGAAAATGATTACCCTGAAGCTTTTTTTTTTACGAAAGCTTTTAGCATTTCAGCCCACCGGAGCAAAGTTCACTGGGGGTGGGGTGGGGGGAGGGAGTTAGACGAGGGTTAAGTGTTAATCTAAAATCAGGTAACACATATCCGCGGTGAAATGTTATTAGAGTGTGTTGAGTGTCAGACTTCAATGCATTTGGTGGAAAGAGTTCCATATGTACAGGAAACATGTTCTTTTTTATTTATGGCCTCACACTAACAAATACCCTAACCCTAAGGCCAAAAATAAAAAATAATTTGTTACATGTAGAACTTCGAAGAGGGGTGCATATGGAACTCTTGCCCATTTGGTTATGGGTGTGCAGCGCGAAGCGCCGAAAATAGGAGATTGAGAACTAATATTTTGGACCAATTTTATGTCGTTGGTAACTGGATTTTGAGCCACACTCGAGAAAATGGAGCTGAAAAATAAAAATATCCCCAGATTTTGGGCGTAGAAGTTAAAATTGTGGGAGTTTGCGGCTAATGGGGGGGGGGTCTTTCGAATTGGAGCGTACTAAGGTCTAAAGAACTGGACAGGAGGCGCGAATTGAAAGTCTAATATCTAATGCCATTTGAAGTCACTATTTCATGATTTACAAATTGATAAACTACATATAACAATGTCATTTGTTAGACCGAGTAATTCGGAAAATGCAACTGATTATCAACTGCTCAAAAGGGCCAATTTCGCCGGCTTAGCAGCATTTGGAATTGAATTCCTCATATCTGGAAACGGGTAGAAATGATGAGAAACTAAATGGTATTACTTCATACCGTGGGTTAGTATATTCTCGGATCTCAACCAGTCTATACTGCATTGCATTAGTTTAACCCTTTCAACAATGGTAAATAAATTCTGTTTCAATTATTTTTTTCAGTCTAGTCTGTCTAGTCCATGACTTTTGAGATGACCCACCAAGTCAACCATTACAACTATTTGCGGTTATTTTTTGTGCGGAGTCTGCCTTGCATGGAGCATAAAGCCAGTGTTTTTTGTGCATGACTGATTTTTAAGATTTATCTGTCATTATATACTGCCGATTGTGAATTAAAAAGAAAAAGATAAACGTTGAACTCTGAGCGATTGTAATCGTAGCAGAACACGAAAGGCTAAAGTGATATATAGGCGGTGGCGGCCAAGAAATCCCAAATTTAGATGTTGTTTATGTGTTGTCAAGGGAATTTATTTTCGTATTCCCAAACCGTTAGAACTGAGGAACCAACTCCACTGTAAGAGTTATTTCAAATGAATAACGGACGAGAACGAGGCTATATATGGCCGAGCAACATCAAAGTCCCCTAATCGGTTTGTAGTTCGCAGTCTATATTGCTGTAATCAATAATATTGAGTTATGGGTCTTGACATGCAGTGTGCACTTGTTGGAATTTAAAACACACACACACATACACACACACACACACACCTGCACGCACGCACACACACGCACACACACACACACACTTACAAAAGCTACATTGTGGGGTTTTTCTTAATAAAACACTCTTTCGTTACATAGTAACGAATTTTTTCTCTTAAAAAGACACTTTTTAAGACATTTTTAATGATTTTTTTCAGTTTTTTTCATTTGTTTTATTAAACTACTCATTTTTCTTAGCCAAGAGGATTAAGCGCCGCAGGCCTATAAAGTTACTAAACTAGAAAAATCCTATTTCTACTCTTTTACGGAATAAACCTCAATACTAGATTACAGTTTATTCCGTTATAGGACAAAATAGTAACTCTAGTAAAAAAAACCCACAATGTCAAACCAGAACAACCACACAACGTCAAATAACCCCACAATGTATCATTTCTACTTATAAACAACCCCCACAACGTCACTCTAGTAAGTACACAAACATACACACACACACACACACCACACACACACACACACACACACACAAATCGAACCATTTCATATGACTAATCTCTTTAGATCCAAGATGGACCCCCTTTTATAGGGGGGACCATGGGAACCCATGTAATCTGCTATACTAAATGGTCACAGTTCTATCAGTAGTCAGAAGGAATCATGGGCGCAGGGTGGAAACGGAGTACATACTTTTTCTTTTGCCAGATTTTAGTTTATTAGGACCTTAGCCAATAATTTCTGGAGGGTGTGCACAATTTCGTTCGGTGGCATTTTCTAGAAATCCAATATGGCTGCCACCACTCTAAAATTAATTAAAGTGGTCATACTTTTGTGCTCTATATCTAGGTGTTTAATCACGATGAATCTATTGAACAGGTACTTGACTTTATTTGATCATAACATTACCATCAAATCCAATATGGCCGCTCAGAAATCCAATGTAGCCTGAAATCATTATTTTTTTTCAAGCAGTAAAAGTTTATTAACAACATAAATACAAGCATATACATAACTATTAAGAATTACAAAAAGTTTAAAATAATGTACACATACATGTAAGTGAGCCGTTGCAACAAGGTACAAACCAAACAGAACACACGCATACTTAACGTACATGAGTTCATTAACAGACTTTTAACAAGGATTATTCGTACAATTAAAAAACGATATCTCAATACCTAAAAAAAAAAAAAAAAAAAATTCGTGAATATTGACTACAAAGTGCAAGAAGTCGCATGTTGAAAAACACTTCCGTCTTTAAATTAGAGCAGATTTTGTATAAATACTAAGTGTTTAAAAAAATATTCAAATTTTATGTAAATCAGCTTATTGTTTCAAAACGCTAAGTGTAAAACCTTGTAAAAAACTTTTGGAGGGACTTCAAACATTTATCTTTCATTTTATCCAAAAAAATCCTATATGTACTCAACTTTCCGGTTCAGTGCGTTTTGGCTTCGGATCTGCGCCCCTACATGTAAGTGAGCCGTTGCAACAAGGTACAAACCAAACAGAACACACGCATACTTAACGTACATGAGTTCATTAACAGACTTTTAACAAGGATTATTCGTACAATTAAAAAACGATATCTCAATACCTTAGAACATAGCGTAGTAGTGAGGGAGCAACATGTCATGAAATAAAGTCCCGTGTGCATTTTGTGGTGAAATAAGTCACATATCTAGATAGCTTCAGGAGGTCAAAAAGAACAAGAAAAAACATGGCACCCTAATGTTTGGCACCCTATGGCACCCTATGTTTGGCACCCTAATGGTCCCCTGAAAATGCAAAAAGAAATTTGGTTTCTAGCAAACATAAATAAGCTACACTAGCTGAACACCTCATCGGGAAAGAAATCAGGGTTAACTTAATGCCGAATCATCGTGTCCTAGCATAATATAGATGCATGAATGTATGTACTTATAGGACAATAAACCGATGGATTTTTGCCAAAAACCAAAACAATCACAAACAAAAGGCCGAAGTGTAAGTAGCTCGAAAATAATAACAAATCGGTTAAAGGAAGGCTAGTGGTTTGTATTCTGTTGCTTGGCCCTATATCACTTCACCCCAAAATATACATGGACAATATTATACATGTATAGATCATAATCAGACAATATAAAAAAAACTTCAGGATTTTGAGATTAGAGGCATCAATGTAGAGGACCAAGTAGTTAGAGCAAATCTGCATTCCAGTATTCCCCACACCTTCTCAAAAAGGAGTTGTTCATCACAAACGGATATTTTTGTATTTGAATATATTTTTTTAATTCAATTAGGAAAATAATATTTGGTTTTTGATTTTGCAATTTTGACTCTAAATATGTGAAATTGACACCCCCCCCCCCCCCCCCCCCCCCCAGAGCAAAGATTAGTTAAGAGCGTTGATGCACCTTTCAAACCATAGATTATCATGCGAGCCGATAAACACAAAAATTTTTTGTTTTGTCTTTTGTAACGTTAATTTTGTTTCAAAACTATTGCCTTGAAGCGTTCCCCAAAATTGCATACAAAAATCGACCATTGAAAAAACAAGTGAACAAGAATTTTCTCCTGTCACAGAAAAGTTACATAGGTCATTATCTATCAAATATTTGTTGCAATTCGTCGCCCTGATCCATATGTCGGATTTCACATTTTTGGGTTTGTACGAAATTCTCCTACTACTTGTTCATCGAGGTCTTGCAATTCACAAGTTCAAAATGTAAGGATGTTAAGTAATAGTTTAGTAATTATAGATTTTGTCAATTTTCCTCAAAATCATTCATATCCGTGTTTTTTCACATACTGTCGTATTTTAAAATCGCCATCATACACGGTTGATATAGCGTTGTATTTTACCGATAACAAAATAACCGATGTCACATACAAACCTATTGACCGTATTTCCACGTTATTTCGTAAAATAGCTTTTCACCATAATGATCTATTTTACGTACATTGAAAAACAACGGCGTAATATGTGTCGTATTTTGCAAATAACTTATTTGTGATTTCACATACAGGACATCTAGTAATTTGTAGCCTAATTAAGATATAATGCATTATTAAGTTGGATTATGGTTTATTTGGACTTAAAATGTTTTCCTTCAAAACAGTAAAGTGTAGAGTTTCCTTTATGCTTCGTTTTATAACGTATAGATATGAAATGTGCGGTAGGATTTTGTAAATTGAGATTTCTCGGAAATGTTTTGTAAAATACGAACAGTATGTGATGTGGGCGACGAATTATATGATTAAGGATGCGATACTGAAAATACTGTAACTTTGTCTCCTTAGTTACTTTGAACGGTAAGGCAGAAATATAATGCCATTCGTTAAGCAAGTCACTGTATGTCCGTTCTCTTTGGGGCCATTTTTGTTGGTTAGTTGTTGTTAGCCTAACGTTTTTTTTTAAAATTAGTTTATGTATATCTTCAACAACATTTCGCTTTATTAATTTAACATTTTCTACCACAAACGACTGAAATGGCACAGAAAGCTTGCCTATTTTTTTACCATTACTTTCCAACAACTTTTTACACAATTTACCATTCCTGAAACTCTAAATTGATTTGTGTTAAAATTGTAACAGCTGCAAAGAACTTGATCGAAAGCATTTTTACCATCCATATTTAACATTCAGCCATATTTAAGTCGTCACAAAATTATATAACCTTTATTCTTCCAATGTGTGTAATTAACAGACTTATTTCCACTTTTAATGTTCTCGTTCCCCATAAAAATTTCTTTTGCGTACAATTAGAATCTAAGAAGTTAGGGTCGCAGTTAAGTTGATGTACTAGACCCATCATGAAAAACATCGTTCCAAAAAAGTTATGTCCAAATATGGAACAGTTTTACCCAGTTCTGTTCACTACTTGGAACGCTCTTAACCAAGACACCTTTTAAGCATTCACAGGAACTCAAACGTGGGGCAGTTCACACCACCAAATTCATACTCTTGAATATCGACTACGTTTTATTTTTAATCCGGTTACCATTCCATATAAATTTAAAAAATTGCACTATTTAATTAAGTTGTTATGGGGATTAGGAAGCATTTGACCAATATACTTGAACTTGGTAAAATGAGATTTTTAACACGTGTAACTCCTTCCCAGTAATGTCATGACGCTTGGACCATCTATTGTTAAGTGCCTTGACCGAATCATATGCTTTTTGATAATTTAAAACAACACAATTCATATCAATCCCATTGAGTTTAAAAGTAACCCCACATATCAAAGTTTCATTTTTTTTCAGTCTAAAATTCAGATGGTACATATTTGATGAGGCAAATTTTTGCAACCTCCAATCCAGACCATATTTTTTGTGCATTTTATTTTTAAGTCAGACATCTTTTTTACAGCTATCAACGGATACATACTTCTTCTAATGATTTTTGGATCCATACAAAATTACAGTTGTATCATCAGGCATATTGAAGACAATTGAATTCCATACCATCGATCAAAATACCTGTGATATTAGTTCTCTTTCTAATCATTATTGACAGACAGATCTCGCGCCACATATAAACAAATAAATATGGGGTCAAAAGATCGCCTGTCTACAACCACGTGCAATATGAAACCACTAAAAGTTAAACCATTCTAATGCTTTCAATATAAAATAATGTGTTTTTTTTTTTTTTTTTTTTTTTTTAACAAAATTAATAAAAGCTAATTCCATTAATCTTCTGTAAATCGGTTCATTGCATAAGTCAGAAATACAAACGAAAATACTGTTCACCAATATATCGACCAGGAACGAACCCGTTTTGATTCCTTTTTTTCCATCATTGATCAAAAGAGTGAGGTAAAACACGGTTTGGCGTCTGTAACATGCCAGTGATACAAGCTTATATGAAAACAAACATTTAACAAAAAATTGGACGCCAATTTGCTACTAAATGACGTGGTTTATTACCTTTTGGAATTAATGCCAATATGACCCAACTTTGCGATAGTCAAACATGATAATCCATTGTGAATGCTTCCTTAAAGGAACTTTAACAAGAAAACTGATTAATTCATAGCCAAAAATGTTTTTTCAACTGTTAAAAACCGTCGGGGCCTGGTGAATTACCGATTATTATATTTTTCAGTGTTTATTTTTTTAAGTCTTCATTGTTATTTTCCCCTTCGATATCACTAGATTGTTGCTCAGTAAATCATGATCAGTTAATCCCCTAATATCTCGTTGTCCTAAATTTCGCTTCGCCTACAGAGGTTTTCATAAAAGCTTGTTACTTTCATCCATAATAGCAACGTGGTTACACAACTCGAAGTACCATCTTTTCGTTTATATGATTCATTGTTTATGATGAAATACGTTTTTCTAGATTTAAGAAATATTTAGAGATTTTTGCCATGTTCTATCCATCTTGCTTTCGATCGAGTTAAAATACCATCTAATTTCTTTTCTCAGCTTTGAAGAAGTTCGGAATTTGCCAATCTTATTAGAAACAACCTCGTTTCGGCGTTCTTCATTCATTCAAAAGATCACTGTCGTATTGCCGAATGGTATTCTGTTCGTTTTCTTTATATCGGTTTTCTTTTATTTTTTGATGAGTAAGAAATGTGTTTTGCCGTAATTTCTAAACAATGCATTTCAAAGAACCAATTGATCATTCTATATTAATTGACAATTATTCATGTGGTATTAAATTCAACACATTTCCCTCTATATAGGGTGATCAAGCATATAACTGTTTACCACTATTAATAGTTTTCGAATCCTCTCTGAACATATTGTTGGTCTTTCAGAAGTGAGTTATTGATATCCAAGTACATCTACCGGATTTGACATTTTTATTTCTAAATCTGGCTGAATAGGGTTTGTCTTCCCCGCCAAGAGTTAATCCGAACGATTCGATTAAGTAGTCTTTTCCAAGGGTCACCTAAATTAATTGTTTTATCAATCTAGTACTTTTTCTCTAGCATTTTAGATTATTTTTTTACAGAGCATAAGTATATTGATCAAGCTGCGGAGTTTGAACTAGATTCAATCCCACATATTACACAAAGCGGATTATAAAACATTGCACAATTTCATTGATTCTGTCATTTAAAACCCGGATTATCTTGTTTGAGGACAATTTTGTTTACAGCGTTTGTATCCAATGAACAATTAGTATGTTGTAATAAAGAAGCAAATCCCACTTTGTGTGTTCCACTACTCATTGATTTAATTCAAAAGGGTTATTCAATAACACTGTAACCCCTCTCGAGTTGGTCGTGTGACCCGCAATTAAAACAATCAGATCCCCATCTGAGGTGAATTGTATTTATTTTTCAGTTTTGAACCAATGGACATCTTGAAGGCAATAGACAGAACATTTTTGTTATCTATATATTTAAAAACATCTCCTCTTTTTCTTATATCTCCAAGCCCCTCTACAATAAGGGTATACAAACTTTCAAAGATGTATCAATCATTAGAATATATTTTAACTAACTATAATATGATATAATGTTCAAGCTGACTGGACTTTTTTTTATATATGAAAATGATAAAGCACAAGAGAGAAAAAGACA
The DNA here is from genome assembly GCA_023653785.1 of Ophioderma brevispina. Taxonomy (NCBI): domain Eukaryota; kingdom Metazoa; phylum Echinodermata; class Ophiuroidea; order Amphilepidida; family Ophiodermatidae; genus Ophioderma; species Ophioderma brevispina. The sequence goes on from JAMKCH010008626.1 coordinate 30,476, forward strand.
TATATAAATAGCAAGAAACGATGGAAAAATACAGAAAGATAAGAATGTATGGAAAAAATAAATTAAAACGATATTCCTATGGCTGACCCCAGACGAGACGCACCATGCATTGAGATATACAGATCAGTATTGCACAAAATACAATCTATTGTATCGTATTTTAATTATAGGTCAACATAAGTCAGCAGCCTCCGAACTTGTTATAACAGTAATATCAAAAATATCACATTCAATATCATCACCCTAAAATTATTTCATAAATAATATTACCTTAAGGATTTACATGAGACATTACCAGAAGAAGCGCCCCCATTTTTTTCGAACCCGTTCTTGAATTTTTGGAAATTTCTACCAATGTATTAGATCATATGTGAAGTGAATAAGCCGACTAAGTGATAATTTAGGTATTTTTTTCGTGCGTGCACAACAGAAAATCAAAGAATGGTTTCTATGGGGACGATGACGATAGCAGGCAGTTCAAAACAAGGTTGGAGTTTTCTGTTGTACTTGTTTGTACAAGAAACCTTCAAAACTCTCCGGAAGATGGTCCACACCGATCACCGCAATTTGAGAGAAATGTGAATCTCAAAAAAATTCCTACTTTCACTTTAAATAGAGCTTCACCAAAACCATGACATATACATACAGTCTTCAAGACAACAAAAGTCACAAACAGCAGACAATATAAAGTACCAAGTTTCTACCAAAAGTTTGATCTACATGCCACCAACAACAATGTGAAATAACAGGGTTAAACAATTTGATTTGAAATATAAATCGCACACAAAACGTTCTTCGTTAAAATGAGTTTTAGTAATACTTTTACATATTATTAATCTTTCATGTGCCTAATCCGATTATTAGTGCATGCCAAATCCACTACTCTACCACTAATATTTGCACCATGTTTCTTTAAACACTTGTATCTAACAACCTGAGCTAAACATATGAGTATTTAGTTCTAAACCGATTTAGGGTATTTGACACCAAAGGTCTACGCGCTTGGATGCAAGTGTTTAGACAATTTTCACTAGTTTCTAAACACTTATTTGCAGTGCTGATGTAAAGCCTTAAACATACAAGCATTCACATCGAAGTTTCAAACTAAAGGGAGATTGCGCCCGTAGTTTGATGAGCGATTAAGTATTAAAATTTGTTTAGCAAGTTTTGAGGTTTTGACCTATCATTAGTGGCAATAATTAAGGGGAAAACAAGTAGTACCAAACATTATTGTGGACTCATTGTGAAATACCCCGTTTCAGGTAATAGTATTACTGAAAAAAATGAGATTGTTATCTACATGAACCGTTAGAACGTTACAAACATGTGTACCTAAATTGCTAAACTCAGTACCAATATCGGAATATATAAAGGAAATTCACAATGTTGTATTTTTTGTGACGTCGTAACGGACAGAAAAAAATGACAGCACAGGCGCCCACGGGACCGATTGAATGCTTTTGAAAACAAGTAGTTACTCATAACATAAGATCACAAGATTGCAATCATACGAAAATTTTGTGAACATGATTTTCTCAAAGAAACATGATTTGCAGTTATATGAAATAATTAACCAGAGTGTCGTGGCCTATACTAGACCTCTGTGTTTCATGTTTTATAATAAAACCATTAAAAAACAACACTATTTCATATATAAATCTGAAGCTGTGCATTAAAGTTGTTGCTGTAAGGTAAACACAAACATCTTTTAACTTGGAACTTATTTACGTCAGCAATGTGTGATTCAAGGGTTTCCGCTCATATCAAGTCACTGAAATGAGAGGAAGGTAATACAAAAAAATCTTTAATCGAGAACAATTCAAAACTTGTCTATACATATTGTTGTTCTTGACAAAAAACTCATATGAGAAAAAATTCAAATGAGGATTTAGAAAGGAAAAAACAAAAAGTAGGATTTACCATGATCATATTGATATGAATCATCTGATTCCAAAAGTCTATGGCAGTCGGACATCCCGATCGAGCGATCATAGCCAAAGCGAGATGGTTGAGCGAGTCTCGAATCGGCTCGGATTATTTGGTGCGCACTTTCGAGAGGGGTTGGTGGTGCGCGACGAGACCCTTTTACTGTCTTTTGGAGCTGGTGTAATCATGGGCTCCGAAGTCCGGATCTTCAGGTCTCGCCCCAAGCGACGGAGTCGCCACAACAGCATGTTTGCCGAGGGTGTTGCCGAAACACCGAAGTGCGTAACGTGAAGCGTATCAGGGGAAAGACGCGCTCTGGTTGGGACATTGGACTCAACGTATAGTCGTCCGGAAAGGTTGGGAGATCATGTATTATTAACTGGTGAGTTTTCTTTGTGGATATTGAGGTTTAGCTTTGAAGCGCTTGACGTGCGATTGAGAGGAAGATAGACAGGCGGATTGATGTTATTTCGGAAACAAACATCGTCTGGGTTGACAAACATAGCTGTCTCTTGTTTTGAAAGCCAATCTCTCGTGTTTATGGTCCCGTCTCCTTATCGTAACTCAATCCCCCAAGGGATTTCATCTTCCCATCCATCGCTAGAGAAATGCTTCATTGAAGGAAAACTTTGCTGCCATTAAACGTTGGTATCTCTTAGAAGCTGTGTATTACGAACCATTTCCTTATCAGTTTATCTGAGAAGATACACATGATGGTCCGGCCTTGCCCGTTCTCTTGGGGCTACTCGGTGAGCTCCTGGGATGGACTCCCTCTCCAAGCCTTGTATCTACAAGTTTTCTAATGATAATTGCAGAAAATTTCTCCATGGAGTATCATTATCTATCTAAATTCTTCTCCTTCATACAAATTGGAGATTCTAATGTTGTTCCTCCAGGATCTACCTTCCAGATCATCTACTTTGTTTGCCACCTTTTTTACATTCTGACTTTCAGTTCAGTTTCAGTTTATAAGTCTATTTTATTACAGTTATTGACGGACTTAGAAAGTTCTTCCACAAGGGTCACAGCAAATACCTTTTACATCATCACTGGTGTATGTTTGAAACAGCGTAATTGCTTCATCACAGTTGCAAGCCAGGGTCGTCGAACTCGTAGTGGTTTCGTGTACTTTTAGTCTTGCTGCATTCATTTGAGTTGGTGGTTTCCTGTCCTGGTTGTTTCCCTTGATTTGGTGCTGATTATATTTAGTTACAACCAATGATTTGTAGTGCTAGAAAAACTGGGTATATGTGCAAAACAGGGAGCGAACTCTTGTTTTGAACCTTTTTGAGTCAGATGATGATGAGATGAAGCTATATTCCTTGCCAATTTTAAATTCCTTCTCATGTAAGTCAGACCTGATGAGATGATGCTATATTAGAGCGACATATTAATTTTTTTCTAGAAAAAAGGCAATTGGTCCTAGAGAACACGGCTAGAAGTGTCTTATTCGCTCGACCAGTCTGAACATCATTAAATTGACCATAATCATAAAGTGTTTGTGATCGGATAGCAGACATATTTTTGGTTCCTTTTTACCCGTAGGAAACTTATAGCTAAAATTTCTGCGAAGGTTAACTTGCTTACAAATCAAAATGTCATCCATATGGCTGCCCTTTTAGCTCGTTAAAACTTAAAATGTCATTACTGATAATTATATCGGCCGTATCTTGAATTTTAGATGTTGTCAACCATACTTAAGTATGTTGAGCACGTTTACGTGGAAATGTCGCGCACGTTAAAAAACAATATTATAGTATTATATATTAAAATAAAAATACAGCCAGACTATTAGTTGTAATGCTCAAAAGACATAATATTCATAATTTAATTTTTAAACTTTAGACTTGATTTGGATGCTATAAATAAATGCCAGATAATTATATTCTATAGGTTTTAAAGATTGTTAAAAGGTAGGTAATATGGCTACTATTATAACATTTTTGTATGTAACGAAACAAAATTGCCGGATAAGTATGTCTAATGGGTAAAATACCTAGCGTATATATTACTTTAGACTGTATAATAATAAATTGGGTGATAAAACTATTATACTACAGATATAGAACCGATTAAATCTGTAATGGCGGCTGTATTTGCTGCCATCTTAAAGTTTGAGAATGCTAATAGCAAAGAAATGTCATAATAGGATTTTTAATGATAAAATACATAGATCTTATAAGTACAAAGCATAAGGCATAGATATAGACCGTAGAATCATGCCTCTAGACTTGTTATGTACAGAATACCTGACGCGTCCGGATGTGTTGAAATGCGTTCTAGAGGCGTTCAAAGAACACTTGCAGAGCGTGTTCAATTTTAACAGATTTTGAACACCTACAGAACATATTTTAGGTATTCTGGATGTATTCTGTATCCAATAAATAGGTCTACTGAAAGAGTGAAGATCACTTGAATGGTTCCAGGCGCATATTTGATCTTTGGGCAACCATATTGGATTTCTGGCAATATAGTGATCAAATCAAATCGCTAACCCTTTCTCGTGCTTAAAAATTTGAGAGTTACGCCAAAAATTTTGTCTCTCTCAGAAATACTTAAGAGAGTTTTAATGATTTTAAACATGGTATCGGCCATATTGGATTTTCAAAATGCCACTGAACCAAATTTTGCACACCCTCAAAAAATTATTGGGTTAGGTTCTAATAAACTAAAATCTATCGATAGAAAAAAGAAAAAAAGTCTGTACTCCATTTCCACCCTTCGAACTGGGGCCGGGCAACATACTCTTCACCTGATACAGTGCCTTGCTACCTTAAAAAAACCAAAACAAAACAAAACAAAAGGAAAACAAAAAAAAACAACGTTTTGGCAATATGTATTTCTATTTGTGATCGTTTGAAGCAATGTTCTGTAGTTACCTGGATGTATATAGTTGTACTTTTAATCCTTGAAAAAAGGACCGTCGGGTGTGTTGTGGTTTCATTGTTGTTGTTATTTGTTTTGTGATTCCTTTAATCATTAAATGCACATTGTCCCTGGGCAGCCTTATAGCTCTGCTTCCAAAGCTCTAAGTGATCCCTGCAATTTCATTGCAGTACATTATCGTGTGTTGATGTTTTTTTATCATTGCTTTGTGCTCTTTGATTTGTTAACCTGGAGGTCACATCACATGTATAAATCAGAAATAGCTGCCAGCAGCCATCTTGGAAATTACCAAATTGTGTAAATCTTGGTCAAGGTAACTTACAAACATTGACTAAGTGTCTTTTTGACTAATTTGATGATCAGGAATCCATTCCTGAAGTTAGTTTTTCATTAGGAGATTATCTTTACTGTGAAATCAAAGATGGCCACCACTGGCTATTTTAAACATAGGCCCTATACAATTTTTTACACAGTCCAAACAGGTTCACCTTTCAAGATGGTTAATATATTGTTTGTAAGTGTTTACGTGACCAGAAATCCATTCCCAATAGTGTAGTTTGTTAATGTGGAGGTCGCCATTTCTATGAAGAAATCGAAAATAGCCACCGGCGGCCATCTTGGAATTTACCAAATTGGATATCTCTTGAACAAAGTAACTTACAAACATGGAAAAAGTGTCTTTTGGCAAATTTGATGACCAAGAGTCTATTTAAAGGGACATAATGGCATGATAAAAATATGACATAATGAAAAGGACCCTTACTGAAATCACGAGTTTGAAAACAATTCAAAGGGATTTGACAGTGCAAATGCCAGTTGCAGCCTGGTAATTAACTAGTTCTGCATAGAATTGTGGGGGAGGGGATTCTGAAAACACCCTCTGGTGCAATCCCAAAATGGCTGCCGTATACTATTTTCGATATATGATACAAATTTCCCATTTTCCAAAGTAGTTACCCTATAAAGAGGTTAACACATCACTTTCAGATTCAGAAGTGTCCCCAATGAATCTGAGTCACTCTGTTTCGCAGAATAATCCTCCGTCAGAATCGGAGTCAATTCCGCTGCTAACAGAATGAACAGCTAGAGCTAAAGTTGGTGGTAGTGCTGGTTGAGTGTATCTACAGAATGACATTTGCCATCTACCAGATTGATGTTCCTTTAATTCAAAATGCCTTTGTATTATGTCAGGTTGATAGCTCAAAGCAGGTGGTATGTAAGACTATCATCATCAAGGGGAAGCTGAATGGTGCACTTCTTTTTCAGGCTTGAGCCCGACTTGCACTTTTGGTCGCCATAGAATGTACTTGGAGAACTTAGACTTTCACGTCTGAGAAAAAAAAAAGGACATCAGCTCCAAGTGGAAGTTGTCTGGCTTCTGGGTGGGTCTGCTACCTTATCGACTACAGACAAATGCATTTTGAATTAGATGATTGTACCAACTTCTGAGTGCTGCAACTAGTTCTAAGAGTATCTTCTCTCTCACTGTCAGCAGCAGCTTTGCAGAGTGCATCGTTCATGAAGTGTTGGAGTAGGATTTATTGCTAGATTTGCTGAGCTGAGACTAAAACAACCATGTGATGATGAAAATGGCCCGGAAAATGGTTTATCCGTTTTCATAAATACATTGGGAATGGCTCCGGTTGCGATCGAGACAGCAATCTCCTGTCTGGCGAGGTCCTGGATACAGACACTCAGACGCCGATACAATCTGTGCATCAACATTTATGCGGCACTTCCGAAAAAGGTTATCGGAATCCCATTGTCATTGACTGTCAGGACACCGATGTTTATGTGCAAGCCAGATATATCTCCCATCATGTTCCAGGCTTGTTGTGCACATGGATAAAGCAAGATAATCTCTCCTGCAAGGCATTTTGTGATGTCCCCATTCCTCTCCATGACTTTAGCAGTTGTGATAACTGTCTTTTATGGCCATGGTAAGAAGTCTGTATGACAAGGTGGCACACCCATAAGCCAGACAACTTCTTCTGCGATGCGGAAAAGGCCTTCCTCTCAGATCTGAAAGCCTTTGTTCTCAAGTACATTTATGGCAATAGAAAAGAACAAGTGCAGATCAGGCTCCACCTCTGCATATGCCCATTTTAGCAGTTGACTCCGATTTTGATGGAAGGACCGTCCTGCGAAACAGACGGTGACTCCGATACATCGGTAGACACTTCTGAATCTAAAAGTGATGCGTAAAGCACATGGAAACTACTTTGGAAAATGCAAAATACCCACATATTCAAAATATTGGGATTTCACATTGAAGATGCTTGCCAACAAAATGAATAACAATTGTTGAAATGATCTTCTGATCTTTAAATTAGTTAAAAAACAACACTTATTAAATATGTAGTTCATTTTACTCTAGAGATATATTCCAAGATGGCCGCCAGTAATTATTGTGGATTTTTTTTATAGTGAAGGTGGCATTCAAAATAACAAATTACACTTGACACTTGGAATTAATTTCTGGTCACAAAATTACTAAATACCAATGCATGATTTAATATCCAATCACATTTCTTCTCGCATGGTAAACATTTATGAATCTCCATTCAATTACTTTACGTGTTGCACTAAGCGTCAGTACGGTTAGTAATGACTGAAATATCAGATTTGTCCTTATTAGGTTGCTTTCCTTCTAATCATTTATAGGATATATCAGGATAATTATACTTGAAATGTAAATTTTTTTTTAAATTTTCTGATAAGCAAAATCAGTGATAAGTGACAGTGTCTTCAACTTGCTGGACACAAAAAGTAACTAGACAAACACAAATTTACTAGACCAGAATAAGTGGGCTGAGGGATATAAGGTTATGTGGGGGGGGGAGCAAATCAGTGAAGCTGTTAACAAACTACGCGAATGTAACGCGAGTGGCTTGAAAATGTCCAGTTGCAATTCGCGTACTGCGTAAGGTTCTTTTGAGCGGGTGTGCGTCGCGCAGGACTGATTTATTTTCTCACTGAGTAATGTATTTTTGATTTCCACGATCAATGATACTTGTAAAACTGCGGTTTATCACTAATTGCGGAAAATGATTTTGTTTTGTCGTGTACGAATTACGTTAATAATTGCGCATTTACTCTTCGATCAGTATTGTGCCAAAGTCCTACCATTTTGAAAGTTTTCGAAATATATAAATTATTTTATTGTCTAGGTCTTGCTCTTTCATTTAATACCTGGCTTGTAAAAAGGCGTGCAGAAATGGCTGAGAATGCCCGAAAGACGTAAACCCCCAAAACCAAAAGTTGCAGTTTTTTTATTTTTCAATGGGCATTGCAGTGTACTGGGACACGAACACGCGGACCACAATCAATATTGCAAGTAGGTTTTCTCGCTCATTCAGTAGGAAAACCTCTTTGTGTAAAATCAATACACGCGTATTATAGCGTTGTACCACACAATGCCCATTGAAAAATCCAAAAACTGCAACTTTTGGTTTGGGGGATTTGCGTCTTTCGGGCACTCTATCTCAGCCATTTTTGCACGCATTTTTACAAACGAGGTGTTAAATGAAAGAGCAAGACCGAGGCGACAAAGTGTATATTTCGAAAACTTTCAAAATGGTCTGACTTTGGCTCAATACTGATCGAAATGCCGAGATACTTTTTGTGCCAGGTGTATATTACAACATCTCTTTCAACAATGCGCACTTTGTATACTTACGGAACTGACTTTCTGTCCACAACCGAGGTAGTGAAGAGAAAACAACGCAGAAGTATGCTATCCTGATTGTTGTCGCCATAATGTCCCAATGATCTTGGTGTTGATAAAACAACACCAGATACAGAGGCAAATGGAGGGAAGACGGTTGTAAGCTCTTCCTTTTAGGTATGTGTACGACCTCTCTGAAAGTAGTTAGTGTCTCTCGAGTTCACACTGCTATCGCATTAATGTATGATCGTGACGAATGGGCGACCTTGACCACAAACGCGACTCGCCCAGACACCATTGTAGTAGAATTCTTTAACGTGTTATTGCAAATAAAACGAGAACTGCGATCATTTAACTTTACTCGAAAAATGCCAAAACAAATTCCCCAAAACCAAAACACATAAAGAGGTCACCCACGCAAATATACCGTGCTTCATTTGCACAAAGTTCACTTGCTTCTGTAAGTGCGAAGTGCTGAGTTTTTTAACCCCTATTCATTTCTTAACCGTGCAGCCTACAGGCAGGGCCGTCGCTAGACATTTTGTCAGGGGGGGGGTGTAAAGTGAAGAATGGTATTGCTCCAGTAAGAGTCCCTGGAAGCGTAGTGAGCGAATAAAACAATACAATTAACGGCGCACTGTTCGGGCCCACTTAAGGGCCGTTGAAAACTGTCCTAAGTAGATGCTCTTACAGTCTTTACAGACCATTTTTCTTGATCGTTCGAATTGCACACCGCAAGTGCCTTGACACAAACCGGGCGCAAACCGGAAAGCCCCTGAACGGGTGGGGTACAGGGGCCCGCTTAGGTCCCCTGTCGGGGTGCAGGGGCAGAGCCCCTGCCGGGGTCCAGGGGCGGAGCCCCCGGAAGCTCTTGGATTTACGCTATTCAGAACCTTTAAAATGACCACTGTTTGAAGGGTAATTCAAAGTAAAGACCCGAGTAAAGACTGGTTTCTAACTTTGCTCACTGAGACGGGCAGTATACATGTATAAGCTTGTACTGCCAAAGAGAATTGCATATAGCGAGCACCAATGGGTGTGGTGCAGGAGCAGAGCCCTTCTGGGGGTCCAGGGGGCGAAGCCCCCGGAAGCTCTTGGATTTCAGCTATTCAGAACCTTCAAGATTACCACTTTTTGAGGGGTAAATGGTAACCAATTCAAAGAAAAGACTTGTTTCTAACTTTGCTCACTGATACGGGCAGTATAAGCTTGTACCGCCGAAGGGAAACTATACATAGGCCTATTATAGCTAGCGCCAATGTCTTTAACGGATGCGGTGCATGAGCAAAGCCCCTGCGGAGTGCAGGGGGCGGAGCCCCCGGAAGCTCTTGGATTTTAGCTATTAAGAAAGGTATTTTTGAAGGGTTAAGTAAAGTAATTAATTCAAATGCTAGCCAGTAGACCTATAAGTTTATGGTGCTGAGGGTAGGGAATCGATCCCTACCAATTTTTTTATTGCCACTTCAGCTTGGGGAATGGCCCATGGCTCCCCTTCGGGTTTTCCAAATTTATTTTTTACACATTTTGATCACAAGTAATGTTGGCACATTAAGTAATTTCATGATTACCGTTGGTTAGCTTGGAACAAAACTAATTGGCTGAGGGGAAGCCAAATATTTGTGATATATGTGGATTTATGTTAAGTCTGGAGTTCAATCTCAAGCGTTCTGATGTCGTTCTCATTTGTTTCATTATTACTTCCCCCTTTCTCGCTTTGCTTTCTCTTCTCTTTCCCTCTTTCTTTTCTCTTTCTCTGTTCCTTATCTTCTCTTTCCCTTTTCTTCTTCTCTCTGAGGATCGACTGGGGGGGGGGTGTTCCCCCCACACCCCCCCCATGCGAACGGGCCTGCCTACAGGGTGGATTATTTTCGCTCAAACTCATAATTGGTATTTATCTTTGCATGACATGTCAAAATAATATGTATTTCCATCATGACAATATCAACAATCAATATGAGCATGAAAAATACATTGAAATTAGTCCAACAATCCTAGTCTTAGGTCAGTGGTTTTGTGCTGGGTCCAATATGACCTACTAATTCGAAGCCATCTCACATTTGTACAAAAAATTTAAATTTTTATCTATAATTTGTTCAGCACCAAATAGGCAAGACGTCTTACACCGCGAATGGAGACAGAATAGCGCAGGGCAATGTAAAGCACACTACCGCAGCGAGCGCAGTGAGTTGATGTATGAACGGGCGCACGCTTGTGGCTTAGAAGCGCGCGTGTAAAATGAAATTACTTTCACGCGCGGATAAACAAAAAACGAATATTTTGCATAGTAGGTGATGACAAAAGTATATAAGTGACCCGGTTGTACCTGGGAAAATCTCGGATATCAATAGTAGCGAGAGATTTTTTCCAGGATGTAATTGAAGAGTACAGCAAAAATGTTATATGTTCACCAAAAAATGGGTTATAAGGAACTAGGGTTCAATTTTTTAAACACGTTCCTTTTGTACGTATGTATTTACTAAACATTGGATACAAATAAAACATCTCAAGGCTGATATAATGATATAATATTTATAGGTTATGAAGAAAGGTTTTCGCAATTTAGATTTGGAAAATATTGTTTAAAATATCTTGTGCACATATTACTCTTTAATTGTAAATCACAAGAAGTTATCATAAGGGGATTTTTCCTGACAACGTGTAAACTAATTATAATATCTCCACCAAAAAAAGGTTGGTTCTGCTACCAAGGTTGTTGTTTTAGGTAGAATGATCCTAACTAAAAGTTTTTCATGTCACGAAATCAATTTTCAGCTTTGTGCAGTTTTTTATAACCTTTAAACACATGAAAAATCAAAAACAGTAAAAGACCATATTGCATAATTTATGCAAAAAGTGCGACAGCACCAAAATTTCCCCAGTTCTTTAATATTATGTATGGAAAGAAATACTTTTGATATCAACACACAATACATTTTTCCAAAAGATTTTCAGAAAAGTGCACTTTCCAGTATTCAAAGGTCTCGAGGCCAACAAATTATCAATTTTCATTTCAAGTCTTTTTATTCATTGTAATCTGAAGTAAATCAGCTTTAAACTAGAACGCGGTAGGCAAATAAATAAACAAGACAAATTCGCAGACAAACAAACAAAGCTTGCAATCCTCAAATCAAGTCATTTTTTTTGCGTATTGCGCTTTTTTCATGAAAGAAAGAGGTTTTTCATGAAAGAAAGATTTAATGTTTGAAAGTACAATTTCAAATCAAGATAGCTTAGGGTGTTGTTGTATAGGTTCATCAGGATCGTTGAGTTCATCATGAAATTGTGTAAGCAAGTATTGGCACCTCGTCGCGGTTCAGGCTGGCGTCATTCAAAAGACAATACATTGAGGACCTTGAGAAACCTGATGCCTTGTGCTCCCTCAAATATCTCCGATTCGACCAGGAACAGAGGTGGAGGGACATGACCCCCCCCCCACCCCCACTAAATAAAAGTTTGGGACGCGCTTAAAAGAGCCTAAAGCGGAAGTTGACAAGGTCAGTACTTCAGTGATTACCAGAGCTGCGAGGAAGATCGTTGGCTATACATCCACAAGTCCGCTTCACAGATCACGTGTAGAACATAATCACGTAATAGACTGGGACAAGGGTAAGGTCATAGGCACAGAACAAGACAAATATAACGTGGATGAAGGAGCCATTGAAGATCCGTAAAGGCGGGGGAAACGCATCGGTGAACCGCGGAACGGGGCCAATACTTTTTACATACATGAACCAATATGGCAATCGATCGGTTGACTCTTCACGCAAACTTAGTTTCACGCTTTATTCCGTGGTCGTCTATGGAGCCCGACTATGATACCTGCGGACAATGATTACTTTCACACCGGCCCCTTAAAGCAATATTAGCACTTTTTTTGAAGGGCGCCCCCAAGTTTTCAAAAAATTTGAGATTTTTACACTGTTGCATTGGTAACTGGCATAGTAAAACTATACCGTGAATGGTTAAGCTCGAAAATGTCTATGTGTCACAAACGAAGGAATTTGCTACTAGAATACTATATCGGGGATCCCCGATAATTCATCAACGGCTGCTGGAAACGGCCGTCCAAGGAAATAGCGGAATCGCGCCATGTACGTGTCCACGCTCTTCCATTAGGTTGGTTTTACTCGTGTCGGGCAAGCCAAGTTAGCGGTTATTTTCGAGGTGGCACTATTTCATAATGGGGACGGACTAAAACGTAAGCATTCCAGCTCTGCCGTTAAGTCCAATCTGGGATCCCAATTCTAATTACAAAATCGCTTATTTTGTGATACAAAAATTACGCATTTTTTAGCATTCTCGTTCGCAGGTCTAGTTTCCTAGACAATTACCAACGTAACTGTGCAAAAATATCAAATTTTGAAAATTGGGGGCGCTCTTCAAAAATGTGCCAATATTGCTTTTTTAACCCACCTGCCTTGGGCTATTTTGGATCCAATGTGGACGTCAGTGGCTCAAGTTAAGGAAGCCCAGGTTTCAATTCAATGTATAGAGATCAGTATTAATATCTTGATCTTCGAGGAACTGGTTGTGGCATTGGCACTATCAACACCAGACTTGCCTTTTATCACAAAATGGTGTTTTAGAAAAAAAAGTACATCTCATCTGTTTCAGGCCCCCCCAAGAATTTGATATGATTTATTCATTTTTAAGCTAAACAGTGAGTTAAACTTATAAATTAGACAAATTACAATACTTATTAATTAATATAAGTAAGATAATATACATGTGTATACCTGGTTTGTGTCAAATTGTGGGCATAACTGGTGTGTGTGGAAACAATAAGCGATTTCGATAATTCAGGCACTGCCTGCGCAAAATAAGCAACAACAATGTTCATATCCGATTGACCTCCGTGTCCAATCCCAGAAATCCTTGAATTTTATGTGCTGAGATGGGTCACGGATCGAGGTCAAATAGGATATGAACAAACTAATAGTGCCTGAGTATCGAAACTCAATATGAGAACAGGTTCTAGAAAGATTTGCTAAACTGAGAGTGGATTGTGCTGGAATGTGTATCAGGAACTGTAGGTGCGCACTAATGCATGTACGGTCAGGGGAAGGTCTATGGTGTAGAAACTTTCAATACAGAAGCAACGACGTACACACTCTTTCAATAACATTTTACAAATGAAGAGCGCCGCTCATTACTCAATACTGAAATGTGACAGTCAGTTTGCCGATACAGCTTGGGAGATTTTGAATTCGGTATGTGTGTCATGACGTTCGAGAGATTTTTAGACCTCAGGTGTGAACAATTATATGGGCAATGTAATGGGAAAATCAGGTATGGTCTCGGCTATCGGAGCTGAAAACAGAATTTAATAAAGACTTCCGTGTTCAGGGTTTGGTTGTTTTTAGTCAGTACCGTGAGCCATTGAGTCAATCCCGGAAATTGAGGGGTGAAAAGGATACTCCTAAATAATGGTTAGAGTATGTGTGATATAATTTGACTAGTGAGATGTACTCTGTGTGTCGGTATTACCGAGATCATTCATGAACCACAGTGTCATCATTTAACCTTGGTTATTATTATTATTATGTAATCATGGCAAGGTGACATATAATTTTAATAAGGTGACAGTGCAAATATGATGGCATTTCCAGCCGTGGATGGGGAGTGGAACCAAGTTTGAATGGGAAATGCAATGGGGGTATTGATTTCTGTCATAATTATATGCACGGAACAGTGTTTGTGGGGCGTCAAGCATGGTTTGCATGTGCACGTACAATGTACACCCACAGATTCGTTTGGTATACTTAGGTCAGTCACCCGGATGTACTACACCTGCGCGAATTGCCCTCGGTGACTATCGTCGGTGACTTGTTACTAGAATCTGCTATACAGGCTTCAATAGAGAGGTATGTTTGTGCCACGGGCAGTTCTAGAAAAATTGACACCTGTGATGTAACGTGCTATTTTTAGCACATGACTCATAGATATTGCTAGATCCTTCTGGAGTTGTGAGATAGGCTATATAAGCTCCTGAGAAAGGAAATGGAGGCAGAGTTTCAACACCATTACTCCAAGTAGAGTGACGTCCAGTTACTCCAAGTTGATTAGAGTGATCTCATAATAGTGACAGTGACAATAATTGCAGTTATTAGTATAATAGTACCCATTGTCTTCATAGTGGACATATTGTCTTCATATTCTCAGCTCTAATAGTTGTTGCCTGATTGTGTAGCCGTCTTAGGTTTTGTATTTCGTTGCCTCTGAGTTATCCAAGGATAAATATCTACAGCACTTTCGGACTTATATTTAGTCGACCTCCGAGCTTCGGGAGTCATTAGGAGCTGGTTTTCTTCAGTAAGGACAAGTCGTCCGTGGACTCGTCCCACTATTGGAAATTGAAGTTTTACACTGCAATATTCATCAAGACTATTTGTAAGTTCTGCATCTTTGTTGTAATCTTGCTGCAGCCCGCGTCGAGGCACACACCAGGTAGTAGATTATTAAATAACCATAACCATAACTTCAATATAACTAGTTAAACGTTTTAAAGTGATTGATTTGAACACAAAATCAAAATAAATGTTTGTTATTAAATTTAGAGTCAAGTTTACAGTGTATTGTCTAGTTACTCAGTAGTTTGAACCGGAAGTATATAGGTGGTTTTGGTCTTGGTTAAGTTGACCGTTACACATTAATTTGTGTCACATCTGCTACCTGGACCAAGTATATTCCATGCTGCTGCAGGATTTCTGTGATGTCGAGATGACTTATTGTGGGTTCGTACTATATCGGCAGGCGTCATCCGACGCTAGCCTTTCGCACATAATTTCCAAGCAACCAGTATTCATGCATCCGGCGCGCAAAGCATGTACGAAAGCCTATAGTTGGCTGACGTCTGCCGATATAGTATGAGTATGAACCCACCATATAATAAGCGAGCGCGAAGCAAAGCTCTTATAGACAATCGCGTATGTACGTATTGACAGCTATTGAAAATCTATAGTCCGACAGGTTTAAAAAATACCGACCCTCATTTGATCCCCCTTTTCATTCTTACCATTAACTCCAACGGAGATAAAAATCGACGGGAACTTGACAAAAATAGTGAAATTTAATTTGTAGTCCGATATTCAACAAGGAATTTATTTTAATTCCCCATTCTGTTGGATATTTTGTTTTCTCGCAAATTTATTTTTATTGTAACTTGTTTTACATTAAACCTATGATAATGTTGTGCTGATGTTTTAAAAAATTATGCTTGGAATAATTAAATATGATGAATAAATATGTTTGAATAAAACTTCACCAATAGATTTCTTCAGGGGATGGCGGCCAAGAAATCCTAATTTTAGACGTTGCCATTGGTTTTAACACAGGCTGGTTTAACACGTAAAAGCGAGATCTTGACGAAAAATTCTGATTTTTTTATATGTTGTCAGGGCTGGTTGGATTACGGCAAACAAACATTTTTTGACCAAAGCTGTCATACTATTCGGCTAAGAAGTAGAAAAAATAAATACGACTTAAACCAGGGGGGCCGGACACGATCTGCTGGATTTGGGCATTTGGGATTTCCAAACGGTAATTTGGAATTCTTGCGTGCATTTTGGCAAACATGACAGAATGAAAGTGTATCTGAGCGCTCGCTTCTAAGGTTCTACCTGCATCATATTAATAAGGTATTTTGACATCACAAAAACGCTTCACCATAAGGATCATTGCTTAGTGACGTCATGAATTGATGGAGAACCTATATATCCACAATTGCATCATAGACGAGACGCCGAGGATGATAACCCGAAAAATTGATTTTCTACATCATTGGGGGGGGGGGATTATATGGAAAGGAAGCACAAGTAACTGCCAACATGTCGTTCTTCCATAAATAAAGGAAAACGAAGACCTTGTTTTCGAGCTCGACAATACCAGACCACACACAGCAAGAATAACTAGCCTACCGACTGACGCGAAACAGGTCAACCTGGCCTATCATTCCCGTATGCGTACCTACCTTCCCAAGACCACCTTGGTTAACGGAAAGCAATCGTAAAGCTCATACACACTACTGCTTTTTTTTTAAAAACACCCCTAAGCAGCTCAACAATACGTGAACTGGAATTATAGGTCAGGTTAACTGATGGTTGACAACGATCCCATGGCCATGCAGACAGGCCACCAGTTCCGACCCATGCACGATACAAACATTTATCCATCTCTTTTCTTGGTTCCTTTGGCTTTTGCTTACCCCGTTGCAAAAACACGGTACAAATAGACTACATACACTCGGCACATATGTTTGGAATTTAATGACGCGGTGATAACTTTTTTTTTACCGTGCAGTGTGGGTGCCTTGCCTTACATCTTGGCTTCCAAATGTACACATTACGTTAGTCTAATTCAGGCCCGTAACCAGGATGTTTTTAGGGGAGGGGCGATTTTATTCAAAAGGGGACCCTTTCCCCATATTCGCCCATCCCCGAAAAGGGGGAGGGGGCAAATTTGGCAAAAGTAGACCTATTTCACCAAATTTTAACTTTTTTATCGACAAAATAGAAAAAAAACTTAATTGTTGGCTAGGTCCACTCGCAGAATCGATATTTTTGCCTTTTTATTTTTAACTTTCGAAGCCATCTCAAATTTGAAAAATAAATTTAATATTTTTATCTATACTTTGTTCATCACCAAATTGGCAAGACTCTTCACACCGCGAATGGATACAGAATAGCGCGGGCGCAACTGTAAGCAACACTACCGCAGCGAACGCAGTGCGTGATGTATGCACGGCGCACGCTTGTGGCTAGAAGCGCGCGTGTAAAATTGAATTACTTTCACGCGCGGATAAACAAAAACCGAATAATTTTTGCCTATTAGGTGATGAACAAAGTATATATATTCAGAAAGTGACCTCGGTTGTACCTGGGAAAATCTCGGATATCAATAGTAGCAGAGATTTTTTTCCAGGATGTAATTGAAGAGTACAGCAAAATGTTCATATGTTCACAAAAAATGTGGTTCTAAGGAAATAGGGTTCAATATTTTTAAATACTTTCCTCTTTGTACAGTATTAGTGCAGGGACTTTAGCTTCAATAGGGCCTTAATTTATGATTGACCCATTAAAATTTAGAACATTGTCTCGATGGTTTTAATTGGTAGCAGGTACCTTCAGATAACAGAAAAGTGATGATGCAAAAATTGAATGTGTGTGCGAGCTGTGAAAATGGTATTTTTCAAAATGGCCGCCAACTCCTCCTATTTGAATATATACTATGGCTTTGAAGTTACCAATTTTACATATTTTATAAAATAATTAATGAAACAAGATAAATAATGTCAGGTTTGTTGATTGGTGTTATTTTATAATTCAAAATGGCCGCCAATGTGTAATACGTAGGTTATAAATTATGTTTAGGGGGCGCACCACTAATTCATCCACGTTTTATGTAATGACGCAAATCGGCTAAAAGTGCAAGGCTTAAACAAAACTCTACTGGTCATTTCTTCATAACGGGAGCTACAAATCGCACGATATCCACATGGACGATATAAATTGATGTCAACATTGCATAACTTGAGAAACAAAATCATTTTTCATCGCAAACCCAAGATACCGCTGCGGATGTGCACGGGTGGTCATTCCTAGATATGAGTGATGCGGGGTGGTAAATTTAGCTATTGCGTTTTTAATGTGAAAATAGCGTGAAAAGTAGATAGTCAACACCGTATGCAAGCAAAGTTTCTAAAATCTTCAGAAAAAGAGCTTTATTTTGATACCAAACACGATGCCTCAAGTATTGCAGGGAGTTCTATAGTGTAACCGGAACCCGCTACCAAAAATGCGTGTGTTACTTGAGAGAGTCCCTAATAGCCAATCCAGGAGATTGTGACAGCATTCAAGTAAACACTAAGCAACATATTATGCAATGATAATGCAAACAAATTCAATTATTTATATAACATTAAATATATAAGTGGTGCTGTAATTCAAAATGGCCGCCAATGTGATATGAATATCCAATTTCATACATGATACAGGGGAATCGGTTTTTCATGAAGGTCAATCTATCTACATCATATAACCTGTGCATAAGCGGTGCTAGCATCACCTAGCATCAAATCAGCAAGAAGTTGATACCCATATCATGTTGTACACCTTTGCTGTCACCAACTCTGGTGTGAATCACATAGCAATTATCTGTCCAGAGGCATATAGGCAATCGAGTCAGTGGGAGCTAAATTCCCATGTCGTCCTAACATACCCAATGGTTTGCTGCAGCAAGTGCTAAATGGGACCAAATGTGCGTGAAAATGAGCCAAAACAGGCACTCAGCTGGTTTTTTTTAAAGACAGGATGTGCGGTCCCGATGTCCAAACATAGCTTTTTTGTCTCTTAGGGTCTTAGGAACTATAATTTAGAGAAGCTGCAGGCTTCTGAACTGAAGATCTGCCTAAATTTGAGCATATGAGGCAAACATTTCCCAATGGGGACACTTAAGTGTAAAGAACTGAATTAAGCTTCACCTGAGGGCTTCAGAACTACTGGAGAGGCGCGAAATAGGGGTCTTTGGGTCTCACATATGTTACCAGTTCACCGTGTCAGTATTTTCTGCAAGAAATATTTTCGTACAGGACGAGAAAGTATATTTGTTTATACTTATTCATGAGATATTTGCACATCCTAGCCACGAGCCGGGGATGGATGTTGTTCTCAAGTTTTGTTTTGGCAGGGATGTGGATCCGAGAGTCTGGAAGTAGAGCCATATCTATAACAACTTTCGGCCAAAGTTGGAATCCATAGCTATACCGCAAATACAAATTTTACGCCAAGTTTAACATGAATTTGCCATTTTTTAAATCTACATTTTGACTGTTTTAGCAAATTGATCTCTGGATTGATGACATTTTCCAATAATTATTTGAAAAAATTGAAAACGTGACCCATCGCTATACCAAAATTGGCATGAAAAAGGGATTACTCATATACCAAAAAAAAATGAAAATTCCTACCATTCATACTTGGGCAAAGAGTCATGCGAAGAATTGAAATTGTTTGCCCCATTTGCAGTAATAATGATAGGTATAACGTGCTAGATGATCATACTTTGTAATGGGGAACAGAGTTAGTAAGGAGAAAGTTCAAGTTTGGAATCTTAGATCTGTAGAGAAATGTCTAGAACAATCCACAAGTTTAGAGAATCTAGCTATTTATAGGGATGATGTATTTTTGAGAAGTCCCATTAGCCAATATCATTCTGGCGTTTTGTACCAAGTCTAGTTATCTAAACACCCAAAACGAGTAACAACCCACCCCTGGACTTTTGCAGTTCAAACGCATACTCGGATTATTTACATTATGGTATAGAAGTGGAAGCCGGTGGTTATTTAGCGTTTTGACACATAATTTTGGAGATTGACGGAGTATTGTTGAAATTATGGCCACTTGAACCGAACCACCCAGTGGATTTGTAAAGTTGGCAGTAAAACCTTTTGACCCATAAACTTTCCAAGGAAGTCAGTGCAATCTGCTTCTTCTCTGCATGAACTTAATCTCCTTCTCTATAGAGTTTCGGGTGGGGAGTAATTTTTGGGTGTTTAGTTAATTATAGTGTGATTGTTAGGAGATTTGGAAGCCTGAGAATTATTAGAAGTCTCGGTGATTTATAGCGATTGAGGAGAAATCAGTTCATGCTAGACCGGTAGATAAGTTTGTTATGACAAGTAATGCTGAGGTTTGGAATTACAAAAAATCTACATTTTTTTTGAATGTTCACTTTGAAGTTCTCAAGTGGGAGGTTACTCGTATGTTCAGGTCTTTACGACTTCGATTTCCAAACTAAGAGGCTTTGAAACTGATTTTGTCTCTAAAAGTAGGATCTCAGGAACTTAAAGTTTGAGACATTTGCAGACTTGGTAGCTAAAATTAGGCTAACGTTTGCTTTAGAGGCAATTTTCCCCAAAAGGTAACGGTAAGAACTGATGGGAATCTTAGGAACTGCTGGAGATGCGTGAAATGGGGGCTTAAGGGCTGTACCTACCAGTAACACATCCCTATGCTAGTGTCCCTCCCAGGATATTGAGAGATTTCCAGAATCCATTGTGGCAAAATGCATTACCCAGATTAATCAAATTACTTTTCTTTACCATTTCTATACACGAATCCGACGGCGACTATTATCGCCCCTACGCCGTGGGCGGCGCACTCACCATCCGCCATGACTGGGGGCATCTTTTGCATTTC
>JAMKCH010008627.1:0-158386 GCA_023653785.1 Ophioderma brevispina
ACCCTCCCACTCGACGCTTTGTGTGTGCCCCCCCCCCCAATCCTGAAATCTTCCTACGCCAATGGTTATGTGAGTTGTTTTGGAACCGATTACCAAACCCCTATTTTTTTTTACATTTACCTGAAATGCTTAATTCAAACTACGCGCCATATACCCGTCACGGTCTTTCATTAATTAGGCCATGGAACTAGGAGCCCCCCCCCCCGGGACTCGCAGGGGGTAGGACTGCCAACCTAACACACCGCAAATTCAAAACTGCATCACTTCCGGGTGCTAGTCTGTTTTCAAAGACTTAACGGTAGGAGGCGCTCTTACGCATATCGACGGTTCCACACAGACGTCAGACTTGACTAAATAGACAGGCCTGGTCGCGAATATTTAAATCTAATGACCGTTTTGGAAATTACATATTTTGTCAGCGGGGTTATCCACTAACCCCAACGGATTTTGAAGAAGGCAAGAATTTTTCTTAATTTATCATGATATTCTAAGATCTTTCTGAACAAAGGTTAAGAGATGATTTTTTTAAATGTCACTGGGAATTCGAGACTGCCATCGTAATGCCCTAGCAGTTCCCCAATTAAACGTTTGGAATCCCAATGCCCAAATCGAGCAGATCGTGTCCTACCCCCGGGGCTCGCGCAGGGGGTAGAGACTGCCAACTTAACAGCAACAGAACTGCATCAACTTCCTGTCCTGCGTCTACCCGAGTGCATAGTCTATTCAAAACTTGACGGTAGAGGGCGCTCTTACGCAGATCGAACGGTCACCACACAGACTTGCCTTAAGTCTAGGCCTGTCCACGAATATCATAACTATAAAGAATCGAACTCGGGCCATTTTGTTGTTTACCCTGGAGGCTGACATGTTGATCCAGGAGGTCGCCATGTGAATGTGGTGTACCCTAATCAGTTAATACCCTTCCCATCGTGTGTCTCCCTCTATTGCTCGGGGTTTGTATTCAACTGCTGAATAGATGCTTTAGATTTCATTGAGATCAAATAAACGTGGTTGTAAACAGAGCTAAGCTGTTGAAATAGTAGATGCTGTATTGATTCCCGGTGGATCTTACAAATAGTACATACTTAAATCGAGGGTACCGTTTTCTCTAGGGTCGAGTTTTGCCGTCCCTGTTCGTGGCTTAAGTACCCATGGTCCTTCGTGTTTGACCTTTGTGCTATTTCTATTGTAAATAATTTCTTTCTTGGTGATAAAAAAGAGCACACCATGGAAACCTACTACAAAATATTCAAGATTGATTTATACTACGTATTTTAATTCATTAAATGTTCATAATGCTCATTAACGTATTATTTTGACGCAATAATCGGTGACCTTTCGTTGTAGACATTTTATTCGTGTTCTGGTAAGTTTGACCTCGCTGATATTCGCTGGTGCCCTCTAACTCTTTTGCACGTATATAACCATCAAGTTCTAACTATCTTCAAAGCGCTATGATCGGTAAGGTACCAGTCTAAGTCCGAACATAGTGGTACTGGTATACACTAATTACTACAGCAAACATAGGCCAGACACTTCACGATTAACTGTGTTACGCAAATTCAATTTCTTTGTGTCAATATATGACATAAAAAGTCCTTGATAAAATACAAACCACTGAAGTCAAGTGATGCCACAAACAAAGTAATAGGAGCTATGTGTATTAAATAATCGTGATGACCAAAGTCCTGACATGATTTTTTTTAAATCCGGCGGGGGGGGGGGGGGTGGTTAAAGATGTTAAACATGAGAGAGTGTACGTAATCTTACCTGTCATTAGCGGCTCATGTATCGTGTATTGAGGCCGAGCTTCATTTGGTCATTTTACTCAAAATATTAAAAAAATAAAGACACCAACGGAAAAACACTAGCAGGAATAAGAGATATAGTATGTTGTATTTTAAGCATCTTATTTCAGGTTCTTGCAAAATTGTTACTTATTGTTTTACAATTAAGGGTGAATCACGTGAAATGCGGTGGATAAAATTGCCGCAATTAGTAATATTGTTGTTACTAGCACCACACACACTATAATATAACAGTGCAATTTACAGCAAAATACTGTAAAAATGAAAAGAAAATTACAGGATCGTATTTCTTTCCCATCGGCGCCTCGAAAATCCGGATGGGGCGGACACTCTAAACATGACGTATCGGTACCGCCTATCCTCTGCCAATATCAGCTACGTATTGTGTAAAAGGGGTGTTTCATTTGGCCATAATTTACTAAAAATATCATAGAATAAAATACAATAGATAAAAACAACAGCAGTGGTAAAAAGTAAAATCACCTCAAAGTTGTAATTTTAGGCATTAGGCTATGTTCTTGATTTTTGCAACATGACTGCGAAGGGTGGATTAAACACCGATTTCGAATTTTAAATCTTTCCTTCATCCCAATTTTAATATTTTTATTATTTTGTATTTTTTTAAAAAATTATTTTTCAATATTTGGTTTCAAGAGGTATATTGGTTTCAAGGAGTTATATGACAAAAAATAGTGATACTTGTCGTGGTCTCAAGTTTGGTTTAGGGTAGTAGGGACGGATGCGTACCTGCCTCCGAGAATCGGGAAGTAGGGCCCATATGTGATTTTTGCCGAAAAGGGACCCATAGCTATACCATGCAGAGATTTAACATGACAAATTTGCCATGTTTTCTTCAAATTTTGACCTTTTTCGCCAATTTGGAAAATTTTGGCTTCAGATTGAGGAGATTGGACTTAATTTTCAACATATTGTATCAGATTGGTAAAAGATTACCATACCAAAATTGGCATGAAAAAAGGTCATACCAGAAGACTAAAAGTGAGACCCTTATTTGCGGCGTAAGAAAGAGTTAAAACTGGTATGAGAATATGAGATAGGTCTAATGTAAAATATATTCTTTGCTCAAGGAAAGCATGTCCATTTCTCATACTCTCCCATATACTGATACGCACGTAGAACCTATACGATTTGTTATTTCCATTAATCTAAAAAATGGCTCAAAAGTTATTGACTGGTTGGATCTCCAAGCTAGACCTATATACACATAGGCACACATATTATTGCACACATATATGGGAGAGAATGAAAAGTGGACATGCTTTCCTCGAACCAGATCCCTACGCAGGGGGAAAATTCCACAAAGGGACGAAAGGTCCACTTATTGCTTGATTTGTGGATGAAGAGGTCCAAATTTTAGAGAAATTTTGACAAGAAAGCCCACTTTTAGGGTGATGAGATGTTCAAAAAGGACCGGGGGTTGATTCACTTATACCAAAAGTCCACTTTTTCGAGGTCCCGCACCCCCCCTCCCAAAAAAAGTAATTCCTGCGTATGGCCCTGCCTCGAGCAACGTAGGCCTATATTTACATTAGACCTATAATTATTATCTCATTACAGTTTATTGTTTGAATCATTGCAGCCCAGGGCACGTAGCCAGTTACATCTGTAGGCAGCATTGTGGTTCGGAGAGGGCAAAAACGCGGTCAGGGAAAAGTCAGCCCGACCAATGAAAAAATCGCCCCGATTGGAGGGTAGCGTCCAAAACGGCTGCTTTTGCCTCAAAGTTTCCCAATTTTGCGGCAATTTTTCTCCAAGGGGGTACTCTGCACCACCCGCATTTCCCCATGATTGACTAAGTCACTTAGTGGCCACTTTTCCTTTTCACGCCGACCCCAGCTACACAACTGATTGGGTCTTTGGGAGTGGGACTTCTTTGGCTGGCCATGTTGGCAGTAATTTCCTCCTTGTCATATAGCATAATGTTGGGGGGAAGGAAAAAATCTTGATAGCTCCGACTTAACACATTTAAGGCATAGTGAAGTGTGAATTTGTGACAGCGAAAAAGCAAATAGGCCTAAAGGAGATGGCTTGGAGAAAATAGTAGATGCGTATTGATTCCGGTGGGGGTTTTTTTTTTAACAAAGAGTACATACGTAAATCGAGGGTACCGTTTTCTAGGTACGAGTTGTCGTCCTGTTCGTGGCTTAATTACCCATGGTCCTTCAAGTTTTGACCTTTGTGCTCTTTCTATGTAATTATTTAGTTCTTGGGGTGAAAAAAAGAGAAAACATGGAAAACTCCTACCAAATATTCAGATTGAGTTATACTACGTATTTAATTCATTCAATGTTTCATATGGCTCTTACGTATTATTTTGACGCAATCATCGGTGACACTTTCGTGTACATTTTATTCGCTTTTCTGGTAAGTTTGAATCCCTCGCGGATATTCGCTTGTGCCCTCTAACTCTTTAGCACGTATATAACCATCGGTTCTTACTATCTTCAAAGCGCTATGATCGGCATGTGCCAGGCAAGTCCGAACCTAGTTGTACTGGTATACATTAATTACTACAGCAAATAGGCCGACACTTCAAAAACGACTTCTGTGTTACGCAATTAATTTCTTTGTGTCAATATTATTACATAAAAGCCTGATATAATACAAACACCAACTGAAGTCCATTGATGCCACAAACAGATAGGAGCTATGTTTATTAATAATCGTGATGACCAAGTCACTGACGATTTTTTTTTCAAATCCGCGGGGGGTGGGGGGTGTGTTAAGATTTTAATCATGAGAAGAGTGTCCGTAATCTTACCTTCATTTAGCGGCTCATTTAGCGTGTATTGAGGCGAGCTTTCATTTGGTCATTTTACTCAAAATATAAAAAATAAAGACACCAACGGAAAAACACTAGAAGGAATAAGAAATCATCTTATGGTGTATTTTAAGCATCTTAATTTCAGTTCTTGCAAAATTGTTACTCTATTGTTTTACATTCAGGGTGACATGCAACGTGAAATGCGTTGTATATTGCGCACATTATACATTGTTTGTTACTACTATCACACACACACACTGTAAATATCACATTGCAATTTACAGCAAAATACTTAAAAATTGAAAGAAAATTACAGATCGTATTTCTTTTCTCCTCGGCCGCCTCGAAATCCGGATGGCGGCGACACTCTACAAATGACGTCTCGGTACACCCCCCAACCGGCTATCCTCTGCCAATATCAGCTACGTATTGTGTAAAAGGGGTGTTTACATTTGGCCATCTTTACTAAATATCATTAGAATAATACATAGATAAAAACACAGCAGTGGTAAAAAGTACAAATCACCTCAAAGTTTTAATTTTAGGCATTAAGCTATGTTCTTGATTTTTGCTAAAAATAAGAAAGTTGCAGAAACCCATGTTTGCAGCAATCAATCAATCAAACACTTTAAAAAAAAAAAAAAGGGTTATATTTTTAAAAAAAGAAAAAACCTAAAAAATTAATTTTGTATTTTTTTTTAAAATTATTTTTCAATCTTTGGTTTCAGGAGAGTATATTGGGTTTTCAAGAGAGTATTGACAAAATATGTATTGTCGTGGTCTCAAGTTTGGGTAGGGGCGGACGCGTACCTGCCTCCGAGAATTGGGAAGTAGGGCCCATATTGTTTTTTGCCGATAAAGGGAACCCATAGCTACCATGCAGAGATTTACAGACACAGTTGCCATGTTTTCTTCCAATTTTGAGACCTTTTTCGCCATTTTGAAATGTTGGCTTCAGATTGCGGAGATTGGACTTAATTTTCAACATATTATAAGTTTTGGAAAAAGATTACCATACCACAATTGGCATGACAAAAGGGTCCTACCCGAAGCCTAAAAGTGAGACCTCTATTTGCGAGGTGGTGGCGTAAGAATTTACTGTAATGAGAATATGATATAGGTCCTAATGTAAAATCTATTCTTTGCTCAGGAAGCATTTCCATTTCTCATACAAGTCCCACATCTCCTGATACGCACGTAGAACCTATACATTGTTCTTTTTCCATTATTAATCTAACATATGGCCTTCAAGTTATTGACTGTTGGATCTCCCAGCTAGAACAATCCACATAGGCACACATATTATTGCCCACATATAGGGAGAAATGAAAAGTGGACATGCGTTCCTCTAAACCCGATCCCTACGCAGGGAAAATCGCACAGGGCCTAGGGCCGAAAAGGTCCCCTTATTGCTTGATTTGTGGATGAAAGGTCCAAAATTTAAAAAAAGAAAAAACCTAAAAAATTAAAAAAAAAAAAAAAAAAAAGGGCCGGGGGTTGATTCACTTATACAAAAGGGCCACTTTTCGGGGGTCACCCGCACCCCCCCCCTCTCCAAAGTAAGCCATTCCTCTGCGTAGGCCCTGCCTCGACAACTGTAGGCCTATTTTTACATTAGACCTATCCTATAATTATTATCTCCATACAGTTTATTGTTTGAATCATTGTAGCCCAGGGCACGGAGCCAGTTACATCTGTAGGCAGCCTTGTGGTTCGGAGAGGGCAAAACTCGTCAGGGAAAAGTCAGCCCGACAAATGACAATCGCCCCGAATGGAGGGTAGCGTCCAAAACGGCTGCTTTTGCCTCAAAGTTTTCCAATTCTGTTGCGGCAATTTCGTCCAGGGGGTACTCTGCACCACCGCATTTCTCGGATTGGACTAAGTCATTAGTGGCAACTTTTTCTCCTTTCTCCGCACCGCAGCTACACAACTGATTGGTCTTTGGGATGGGACGCTTGGTGGGGGGGCCCCCCCCCCCCAAAAAAATTGTTGGCATAATTGTCCTCCTGGCTCTTAGCTATGTTGGGGAAATCTTGATAGCTTCCTACTTTAGCACATTGAAGCAGCTTGAGGCATAGTTAAGTGTGAAATTTGTGACGCCGCGAAACGCAACTAGACTACAGGCGATGGCTTGGAGAAAATACTGTAATGTCGCTGAAGTTTTTTCATGATGTGAATAGTGATCAACCCGTTTATTTACCGCTCCCCCCTCAATTAGCTCAGCGGTTCATTTTTGCCAGTAATGTCCCCTGGCTTCATCTCATGTTGAGATGGGGGCCTAATCTTTACAGCTCTTATTTAACACATGTGAGGCATATTAAGACAAATAATGGAGAATTTTGGAGACAATATTGTAATGTCTCTGAATTATTGCGTTAATGGAAGAATGATCAACCCGTTTAGTGGTCGCTCCCATTCAAATTAGCTAGGCGTTTGCCCCGCGCGAACGCGGGCCACCGCTAGTTTTTTTATTGGGCAGCTGTTTTTCGTGCTGACATGTTTGCTTTATTTCTCAAGCCTAGATCTATTGCAATGGTTCTTAATCCTTACGGTGACCTGAGCCTATTCTTCATTGTTCTTAATCCATATTTCAAGTACTTTCACATTTTAGAGAATTGTTGATGATATGGGATTCTTCTCCCTGCATGGGTAAGTGGACTTGTAATTAGGAAGCCTAAAGTTGGCACTTGTTTTAAGCTTTAGTTGAATGTGCATCAGGATCAATGAAACTTGTTCATCTAGCAAGAATGTGGCTGCGATCGTTTTAACAGGCTGTAGGCAATTGGTTGGCTTACACTGACTGTGTATGTTTGCGATTTGTAATTCTTCACCCAAAGACCCCAGTGTTGGAAACTAAGCAAAATTTGCACCCGAAAAACCCCTATTTGGGGCAATTTGGGCCGTTTCCTTCTCACCCAAAGTCAATTTTGACTGTCCTCTCTATCTACCGAATGCCGATGGGTTTGAGCGAACTAAAGTAAGAATAGTCTGTAGAATTGTCATATTATTTTTTCCAACTCTTAAATAGACAAAAGGAAGAAAACGAGTGTTCAACGATATGGCATCTCCATTCAGTTTCGTGTTGTAGTAAGTGTCCGTAACGGACAGTAATGACTAAATATTCTCCGATTTTGTCTTTATGGGGTTGATTTTTGATCTTATAATTTGCAAGATATGTTAAGATGTACTGGATCGGCAAAGTCAGAACTGGTCCTCTTTTGTTTCCACACACATACAAAAAGTTGAAAAACCACGCCAATTTTCTTCAACAGATTTAACTTTATGTGGTACACTTGAGACCCACACAATTATTATTGCTGGAAAGCTTTTATTCCAGGAATTTCAATCTCGTAAATAAGCGTAATTATACAGGGTGGGTTAAAAATTCTATAGGGTGTAACATAAGTAAAATGTTCCCTTTTTTGCACCATAATGAAGACCCTGAATTTGTTTTAAATCAAATGGAGTGAGCAAACCACTTATGAATTTTGAATGATACTAATTATGGCTATCAATAAAAAAAATTAAGGGTTGCCTGTTGTCTGTGCGCAAACGACAGGGTGATCAAAAGACTTATTTCAAAATGTAAAAAATCTGCAAGTATTGAGCATTAAACTTGTGGTGTTTTCTTTCATTAGCCACATTTCTAAATTAGTTTTATACAAACTTTTAGTTTTCAACACATTTTCTTTATTTTTTTTAATGAAATATACCAATTTGCAGTAATAAACAAAGGGGGGGGGTGTGGGGGGGGTTCAAAGTTGTAATGTGGTTCTTCCGGCACATAAATAGACTTAAACTCGTATACTAAACCCCCATATTTGACACTAGGGTAAAAACTGCATATCGCGATTTCACTACTGTCGTATGTTTAATTTACACATAATCAATAGGCGATTAATTAACGCTGTTTTTAAAACAAACTGGTTTACCTAATTTCACATCGATCTATGTGCGTCGTATACTGCTTCGTGCATGAACATGACGTGTGTCACATAGAGATCTTCTGAACTCAACTTGAAATATAACGTGAAATTAGCGGGTAATGTGCAAATACCAATTTTTTTGCGTTTCACATACGACTTATGACTTTGTAGTAAGGTTAAAACTTAAGCTTCAGAATGTTTTTCTAATAATGAAAATTAAAAGTAAATTGTAATGTTTAATTCCATCGTACAAACATGAAATCTCCCGTAGAATTTCAATGGTGCATTTTTCTCGAATGCATTTCATCAGTAAGACATGTGGGCGAGATTTGTATTATGTTTTGACCTGGTTTTGACTATCATACCTTTATCTATGTTTGACCTGAATATAATCATGTATGCATTTGTAGTTGTACAATTATTGACTGTGCTTGCATTTTGTACTATGTTTTGACCTCAGCATGCATGAACGTTTTGACTTGGTTTTGATGATGCATTAAATTGTGGTCTGTTTTTTTAACATGCACGCATTGCTTTTGATCTTGGTTTTGACCATGCTTGCATTTGTACTGTTTGACCAATTTACATATACAACATACATACATACTCCCTCAATACATACTACATACATACATACATACATACATATACACACCCACACCACACACACAACACAACATGCACACACACACACAGCACACACACACCTACTCACCTACACATTAATTTAGGTACCGGTAGTGAACCAGTTTTACATCACCAATTGTGGTACCAATAGATTGTAGTACCGCATTGCAAAACAAATAAATGGTGTGTAATGTAAAGTTTTTTTAGATTGCACTTGTTATTTCTAATGCTTATCCTGTTTTTACTCAGCCTGTTCACTTGTTAGACTATAAAGAACACACATTATTTAGGTACCGGTCCCCCTATATTGGTGTGTGTAGAGGAATCTGTGATATTAGGTGCGTTGTAAGTAGGTGTATTGAATGAAATAGAGTGCTTATCACACAGAGGATTATTTAATAAATGCCGAGCACATGTTCTAGCCTCATCTGTGTAATTCTTTCTTATTTTTTTTGTGTATTATATACACACCCTTAACATTTGCCGGGACTAAGACCGCGTGAATTCGGAACATTCGTACCTTTTTTTTCCTTCTTTGAAAATGAAAAAAAATAAGCATTTTCCCACTTATTCTACACTGTGGTCTATGGAAATTGACAGTTTTGCTGACATGCACCTTCATGACGTTACTCTGACGTAATTCTCGGTAACCCCCTCAACCCCCCTCCCACCCCGGTAGATAAGGGTTTAAAGAGCCCACTCAAATGAAATCAATTTATGTGAAGATGGCTTGTAAAACTTGCCATGAACTACTAGATAGAGCATAACCATAATTGTAGGAGCATTGTTGAGCAGGGCCCTGTAATGAAAAAGAGCTGCTTGGCAGGGCTTGACAAAAGTGTGTGTTGTGTTTTGTGATAGTCAAACACAAAGAACCGAAACACACACCTTAATTGTTGTGGAACCCGTGAATATTTTTTGTTGGAAAACGCTAAAGAAGTTAATATAAACCAAGCATTTGAGTTAAAGAAGTCAACTTTTATGTGGTACCCGGGTGGCATAAAAGTGACGGGTAACGCACAAGAGTGGTTGGGTGTATTATCACCGGTCCGCAATTAAGGTTGTATGTAAGCACTACACACACAGCCCACACACACACATAACACCCTCAACACACAACAAAGCATACACACATGCATAAATCACAGTTTTCTTGATATAGCGCATATCCCAAAATTGATCAAAGTGCTTTACACAGAAAAACGCTAAGAATTGACAATACAGTGTGAGTCAATAAAAACCCTACATTCAGGAAAGGAATTTTCTTCAAAGGTTCCACCCTTTTTTTGGCTTGAATCTTGGCTTTGGTTGTTTACAGGGATAACATGCTATCAAAGAATTTTTTTTGGTGTCTTTTTCGACTTTGGGTTCAGAAACCAGGCGAATTTTGCGGAGAGACCTGAAAATTCTGTTTGGCCGATTTTAAGCTATCAATGCAGATAGACTGACACAGACGTATACCTAAATTGACAGGAGGAATTTTTTCGATAATAATTTCTCTCAAATTTCACGGGATCGGTTTTAGACCACCTACCGAGAACATTTGGAAGGTGTATTGGACAAAATAAAACCGCAACCTTGTTTTGTACTTGCTGCTATCGTAGTCATTCCCCCATCGACAACCATGCTTGACTTTCTGGTCGTGCACGACAGAAACTAATCATCTTTACATAAAACGGGCGTATTCGGCTTATTCACTTCAGGTTTGATCTATCATTGGTCAGGCATTCCAAATCTGTAAAAAACCTAGGTTCGAGAAAAATTGGGGGCGCTTCTTTCTGGAAATCTCATGTCCCTTTAACATAGACCCTCCCTCGGGTCCACGGTGATGAAAACACTAAGCGACTGAAATTTACACTAGACTCTTCAACCCATATCCGTGGACCCTCCGAATCTGTAGGGAAAACGTCTCCAATCTCCCCCGAGGTCGGGGGAAGTACTCC
Source organism: Ophioderma brevispina (assembly GCA_023653785.1). Classification (NCBI taxonomy): domain Eukaryota; kingdom Metazoa; phylum Echinodermata; class Ophiuroidea; order Amphilepidida; family Ophiodermatidae; genus Ophioderma; species Ophioderma brevispina. The sequence continues at coordinate 11,090 of JAMKCH010008627.1, forward strand.
GCCACAAACATTAGTCAAAACACATGGTTCTGGTATACTCGCACTGTCTATCGGCGTGCCGTATGTGCGTAAGAGACACTTAGCCAGACCAATCAGTGCGACGGCTTATTTTTTGCGCAGGATTTAAAACGGGCCCTGGGAACTGAGCGGCTGTTGACAACCACCTGGGGGTTGTCAAAAAAAAAAAAAAAAAAAAGAATCGATACTGCTGGAGACAGTTTCCCTACAGATTCGTACAGTCTCGGCGGGCTACTCCCTACCTAGTGTTAATTCCAGGAGCCCTGTGCAATTTGGACAAGTTGGTTGGCAGGGCTGTCCGGGGGTGGTAAGCTGAAAAGTCATCTAGTTTTTAGTTTAGCCCCGAGTCTAGCATTATCTTTTAACCAAGTGCGCTCTAAACCCAGAGACAGAGCCGAGACTGGGGTACAGTCTACTTTAACACATTATAGCAAAGACAATCATTAGCCCTTATGACAGCGTAGGAGGAGGACGTATTGCACTGGGGGTCTGCAAAAAGTTATATCTCAACTGAGTTATGCACGTATAATGCCCTGTCATCTCCAGAACTGAGTTATCGTACTGTGTCTGTGCACCATTCTTACCATACTGGAGGATAATTTTTCGTATTATTGGTTGTAAAATCGAAGGAAATATGCCAAACACACGCAAAGGATTGATGGCAGGAAATACGAACCAAACAAAGGATGCTGTGACTGCAAGCGGTGATGTACAACAACAACACCCTGCCAGCCAAACCGTGACTGATTCTACGGCTAATCATGCAGGGCGATGAAAGTAACGCTGCTTTAAAGGAACTAATGCTAACAATGAAAACTGAAATAACTAACAAGCTTGTGGAAAATAATACAGAAATCCAGAAGCTGGTGGAGGAAATCAGTGGTGTAAAAACTACTGTTGCATCCATTGAAGCAGCTACTGCTATGCATGCACAGCGATTAGATGACATAGAACAAAATAAACTGCCGAATATGAAAGATGAGATGGAAATGAAAATCAGGGAGCTCGAGGAGAAGCTGACGATGTCCGAAATTCATGACAGAAAATTAAACTTGTTATTTTATGCAATTCCTGAAACCAGTAATGAGGATTGCTTTGAAACAATGGCAGGTGTATTTGAAAATGATTACGGGCTGACCCCAGAGGATGCTGCTTCGATGCCGTCCAGAAATAGGAGACCGATCAATGGTAGCCTCCCACCACTTCCCATGATAGTACGCTTTGTACATATGAGTGATAGGATGCACTTCATCAACCGCAAAAACCTGAAGAAAGAGAGCAAAATCCGCGTTTTGGAAGACCTACCACCTGACATGAAAAAGGAACGTGGACGACTATCTAGCATTGCCTACCAGCTACGTAAAGAAGGTCAGGTAACCCGCATAAAGGTATGGAAGACTCAGGTCTATCTTGAGCATAAGGCTAAAGGAAACTTTACTGGTGAATGGAAAAGATACAGAGACTAATGCATAAATAAAATGTGTTAACTGCTCCACAGTCTTTATTTGACTGTCACAACTGAATAGACTTATGATAGTGAAAGATGTGATATTAGAAATGAAAATATGATTTTGTGTTCTATTTTTTTTTTGTCTTCGTTTTTGACCAAAACTTAATTTGAACCTTTTATTTATACATTATTTTCAAAAATATAAGTAGAAGACACTATCAGGTAATTGTGTTATTTAAAAAGGGTTGCTAGAAAAAGACAAAAATCAAAGGATTGTCTACGTTGATTTAACATATTTAATGATGAGAAACAAATAACACGTTTCTGTGTTTAGGTGATTATGATGATTGAAAAAATGCTAACTAAATAGTAAAGAAATCTGTCATTAGCTCCACAAACTATATTCAAGTGACATGAGCTTATTATGATAATAGGGAAGATGTTACTTTTATCAAATGAAATTCTGATAGAAACATGCAAATATCATTATAGTTAATGGCAAATTGAGCAGTTTTTAAGATCAAAAGATATCAAAAAGTTAAAATGACAAGGACACTCATTTTGAGAGGAAAGATCAAATTAACATTTTGGTAAGGTTGTAAAACTTTTGCATGTGTGAGCCTGCACTTTGGGTTACGGTGTAACAACTAAAGAAAAATAATGCTTTGAACCTCATTTAAAGCCATGCATGCACTATCAGTCATTTTTTCCCCAAATTGAATTTTTCCCATTTTGTCTCTGGCTTGCTGGTGTTAGGTCATATCAACACCTTATATTACTGTTCATTGTGTAAAACAGACACTTCAGCATTTTAAATCAGTCCTGACGATGCCATTTACTACTGTTTCTGCAGCCAAAAAAAATAGGATCCAGACTTTTATTAGTAAACAAAGCATAAAAATCACAATTTCTTGACCAATATGACGCGTTGCGTTTGGCTACTTATGGGGCTTTACTACAATAATTTCCAACACAACAATGCAAAAAATGCACTTTGATGAAAAATAGGGGCGCTGTTTGTTTACATTTTGAAAAAATCGCTGATAGTGGCTTTAACCCGTCTGTGACGGAGCCATGGGTGCAAGTTAGTAATGCATAATGTCTATGCGATGAGTGAGTTTTGTTGATGAAAAAATCATTCATTCATATAGCCTCATGGTGGAACTCCAAGGTGTTATGGTATTTTCCTTGTCTGTTGTTTGGGAGTAAATTGAATGAATTGTATGTATTGAGAGTGAGCCAGTACATTGCAAATTAAAGGGGCATTTCGTGATTCTCAGCCTCGTTCCCCCGACTTTAGAGGGAGAGCGTGGCGCACTGGTTAGGGTATTCGCCTTTGGTGCAGAAGGTCCCTGGTTCGAGCCCCGGCGGGGGCCACTTGCTGGGGTTTGATTGGGTACTAAATTCTGGGTTTGATTTGTAAGAAGTATTGATTAAAACTGGAATTCCGCTCTCCCTGTGGTTCATTTGGAGTTGGGCAAACGAACCATGAGAATACCCCGTCCTTCGGAGGGGACGTTAAGCCGTCAGTCCCATATACATGGAGAATCAGGCCTGTATATGAAATCTGCAGCCGTTTCGATAAGAGTAGGGGTGCAAACCCCTGGCTGTCCCATTCGTTCTGGATCCCTGGGCATCATTTGGAAAAGCAGTGTCTAATCACTGAATAATCTACCCAGTCTAAATAAGACAAAATAATACATAAATAAATATACCTTATATTCAAAGGTATGGATAAGAGTAGGGTGAAAAGAAAACCCCTGGCTGTCCAATTTCGTTCTGGATCCCTGGGCATCATTGTAAAGCATTGTCTGAACACTGAATTATCTACCCAGGTTCATTTGGAGTTGGGCAAACGAACCATGGAGATACCCCGTCCCCTTCGGAGGGGACGTTAACGTCGTCCCATATACATGGAGATCAGGCCTGTATAGAAATCGCAGCCAGTTTAGATAAGAGTAGGGTGGAAACCCCTGCTGTCCCAATTCCGTTCTGGAGCCCTGGGCATCATTGGACACGCAGTGTCTAATCACTGAATGAATCTACCCCCAGGCTAATAAACAAATAAATAAAATAATAAAGTGACTATATATTCCAAGGTATGGATAAGAGTAGGGTGAAACCCCTGGCTATTCCCAATTCGTCGGGTCCCTGGGCTCATTAGGGGAAAGCAGTGTCTACTCACTGTAATATCTACCCGCTAAATAACAAAATAACTAAAATAATAAATGAAGACTTATATTCAAAGGTATGGATAGATTAGGTGAAACCCCTGGCTGTCCAATTCGTCCTGGAGATCCCTGGCATCATTGGAAAGCAGTGTCTAAACACTGACTGATCTACCCAGGCTAATAAGACAAAATAAATAAATAAAATAAGTAGACTTATATTATATTCAAAGGTATTGGATATTATATACAATTTTTGTAGGCTTGGTCCTATAATAGGTGTGCCTCAAACTTGCGTGCTGGTTTGATCTCTGAGAAATGTTTGTAACTAATATTTTCTGGCCGTAAACTGACAGAAATACAACCATGGCCTTGGGCAAGCGTGAATTACAACTATTTCGCTTCATAACATCCAAAATTCAAATCAGAAGCGACTGAAATTTGGAAATTACCTGTTCAATCATAAACTAAAGATACTAGGAACTTGGAAATGTGCCCTGTAAACACTTACCACCCGACCGCTCCCTCGGCATTCCGATTTTTGAATGGGCCCAAGGTGACATGAGGTCCCAATTCCCACAGTCACCAGGCACAAATTAACCCCCGTCCCTCGCCGACAGCACCCCCCCCCTACCAACCCCGACACACACCACCCCACCCCTACCCCACCCCCGACCGCCCCAACACCTGACCCCCTCCCATCACCCCACCCCCCTCCCTCCCTATTCACCCCACCGTCGCCACTAACACCACCCCCCCTCTCCTCATCCCCACACCCACCCTGCCCCCCCGATCCACCACACACCACCTCCTTGCCACCCGCTCACCCCACACCCACCCCCACCACTTCCCCCTCCCCAACACCCCACCCTTTTTCCTACATCTGATTCACACACAACGATGTATGGTATAGTAAGTTTTCATGTAGAAGGAATTTTGCATAAACGGGATTTACCATTTTAGCGGATACAGCAATGATATGCATATTTAATTAGCTCATTTGCATACTTAAGATCCTGCATGTATCATGAACTTTCAAATGCAAGAAGATGCGCATGCCATAATGGGTTTTCATGCAGTGAATGAATTTTGCATCCGATGTACCGTTTTCAAAAATATAAAAACGATTACAACAAACGATTGTTGCATATTACTTAGCTCATTTGTATAGTGTAATTTGATTGCCCGAAATTGCCAACATCTTAATCAGGTCGAGACTCTTTTAACTGCTCCTTCTGCTTCCTTGCAACAAGTTACATCATTATACGGCCTATACGGAACTCCAGGTAACTTGCACACAAGCCTTGCGGTGCGGGGAAAGGGTTATCATTTTGACCGGCCAAAATAAGCTAATTAATATTCATGAATATGCAAATAATGCAGCCAAAAGCTACACATAATATTTTGGCACCTCACTCTATCACCCAACCAAGTGCGAAGTAAATCGGGATTAGCGTTTAGCCAGCTGAGCATTTCAAAAAAGGTTAACCGAAATGTCTGAAAAATATGCAAATAAGCTAATTAATATTCATGAATATGCAAATAATGCAGCCAAAAGCTACACATAATATTGTGGCACCTCACTCTATCATCCTATCATGTTTGAAGTAAATCGGGGATAGCTGAGTTAACTGAGTCATACATACGGACACACAGAATTTGGACTAGTAGTATGTGCCTCCATGAACATTCGTTCAGGCGACACAATAAAACCAGCACCTATATACTTTATTAAGCATGCCTTGATTGCATATTCATCAGTCAAACTTGGAACGGCTTAAATTGTGGGTTACTTATGTAATGGCCATTATTCCAAAAACCAATGAAGCAAATCAGATGATATTTGAACAGTATGTGGACAAAAGGAAAGACTTTATGAATATTTCGCAAAATTTTAAAAATATTTTGAAATTATAGCCCCAACTATAATCGCTGTCAGAATTTCTCAAGCAAGATTGGGGTACACTCAGTGTGATGTGCACCAACCCGGAAGCACAAATAAGATCTTGGCAAGTGTCACATGATTTGTAATTGGTCGAGAGGCATGTGCCTATACCACGATTTAATTTGCATAAAATACATAGCGTTTGTTCGGCTTGCCTGAGAAATTCTGACAGTGATTATAAGAGGGTTGCATTTTTTGTGTGCCGCCAGCTATAGCAGGAGGACCACTTAGAAATCCGTTGTGCGTGTGTATGGATGTATGTGTGTGTGCATTTTGTGTGTGTCACTAAAATGTTAATTTTTTTTTTAAATTGACCTCAATTGAAAAGTTGGAAGTTCAATTGGAACCAAACTTGTGTCATAGGTGCACCACGGGATCCCTCGTATGTTGATGATGTCAAAGGTCATGTGCCAAGGTCAAAGGTCATGTGAGGTCAACTTGAAAAATAGGCTAAAAATATCAAATAGACCTCAATTGAAAAGTTGAAGTTAATTGGAACCAAACTTGTGTCATAGGTGCACCAAGGGATCCCTCATATGTTGATGAGGTCAAAGGTCATATGCCAAGTTCAAAGGTCATAGAGCAGCCCACAGCTTATATTCTTTGAATATAGCGAGCGGGAAAGCCGAGAACCGCGAAATTCTAGTTGGACATGCTGTAGGATTGGCTCTATGTGCAGATTCTGTAGGACTGGCTCCATTGTGCCGATTCTATGAAACCGGTGTGGCAGGCGATGCAGTCCTCTGGACTCATAGTCTACCTGTAGCATTGAAGAATGTGGCACTTGAATCAGTTGATTCTTCATATAACATAGTTTCACGCTCTATTCTGTTGTCATCTATGGAGCCCAGACTATGGCTCCAGGAGGACTATATCTCCTTTTACACTGGTTCTATTGCACTGTCTATGAGACTGGCTCTAATGTGTGCCATCTTTTGACATTAAGTAAAATGCTCAAAATTGCTCTTCAAGACAAAATTTGCAGTTTTTAAAATGAAAGTGATCACTGAACTTTTTTTGTTTTATTCTTAACAGAGGTTCTTTTATGGAGTGGGATAAAGAAAGGTCCTCCAAGGAAACTCAAATTTCCAGAAGCTGAAGTAGTTATTGAAGCAATGAAAAAAGTTTTGTAAACAGAGTAAGTACAGCTGGTGAATATTTAGCGGTCCCAAATAGGTCGTCCGATATATGTAATGGTTCTTGAACCATAGAAGACCACACCCCATATCACTGGACCACACACCACACCCTCACAAGTGTCAGCCCTATGCAATACCCCGACCACACCCCATACCACCTGACCACACCCCCTACGGACCACATCTCCATACCCCCGGACCACACCCCATACCCCTGGACCACACCCCAAATCGAATCAGTTCGAGCCACCAAATTTCAGCCCTGTGTGACATACAGATCTCCAGATATTTTGTTCACAAAAAAGTCAACGAAAATCATGAAAATAGGTCAAATATGCTAAATATGCAAATTAGGTACTTAGAATGCATACACTGTTGTAAATCGAATCAGTTCAAGAATCTGTAGCCCCACCCTTCCACCAAGTTTCAGCCCTGTGTGACGTACAGATCTCCAGATATTTTGTTCACAAGAAAAGTGTCAATGAAAATAGGTCAAATATGCCAATTATGCAAATTAGGTACTTAGAATGCATATATACTGAAAACAGGGGCTTTTATCTTGTATACATAATGTGAACAAATGATGTAATGGTGGGTGTTTCATCATTTCAAAATTTAACCCTAACACGTCACAAGTCGCTCCCAAGTATACATGTAACTTTGGTTGGGCATGAGGAAATTAAAATAATATTTTGTTATTAAGACGTTCAGAAACTGATGACATCATAGTTTGCAGTGGGTTTTGTGTAATTTCTTACAAAACTACAGCAAAAACTAGTAAACTTCCTTTTGTGTGTACCAGGGTCTCTTCCAACTCGCCCTATAGGAAAACTTTATTTCGGCTTCACTACAAATGTTCATGGTGATTTGCAAAAAGAGGCTATTGTGGTGGTTCTAGAACTACCTTGTTGAATACAATATTATCATGTCATAGACTATGGGTTGACTTGGCATGTGCTGGTCAAGTCAGGTTTTCCACAACTGGATCAACTGGAACCTAAATATCATGAGAAATGAGGTATCATTGAATACAATGTCACTTTGGATCATTGTTTCTGGTTCTCTTGCAGCATTGTATCCCTCCAGCAGCACCATCCCACCAATGACAGTAGAATCAGCGCAGGCAAGGTGCAAATTCACAAGTGACTCGGCATAAATGACGGTTGGCATCTAAAGAAGCAACTGGGCTAAGGTTGTCATCCTGATGTAGAAGCTGACATCACTTCTGACTCTGCCTTTCTCATTAACTGATTCTTGGATTCCTGGTAGTACATAGGTGCTAAAGGTGATTGTGAAGTGTTTGATGAACCAGTCTGTATTCTAAGATTTTATATTTAACATTATTATGTAATGACTACCAATTTAAAGGCTGACTCAGAGATTTTGAAATATAATTTTTGTAGTAATTAAAAATAGTCATCTAGAACTAAAGATAGTCACTTAAGTGCTTAATCCAAAGTTAGAGATGAATCGGATTTTTCATTTTCATGAAGTAAACAATTTATGCACAGTATTACGTGCCATCGGATACCGTGTATAACAAAATTTCCGGATCCATAATTTTATAACAAAGTTGTGATTTTCTATATGAAGGACTTTGATTTGAGCTTAGTTATTTTCACAAAGTGATTAGTGTATGGACAAGCTTTATGTATATGCAAAAAAACACAATTTGTTTGAAAAAATTCAGAAAAATGAGTGCGCCCTCATCAGGAAATCTCTGAGTCAGCCTTTTCAGACATTTTTTGAGTTGTTCAACCTCAATTCTCTTGAATCTTGCAAGTGTTTGTGTTACATTTTAGTATGTTTCGAATGCAACAAATGACAAACTGTGGGCAATATTGAATTGTTAAAGATGCATTTTGTAATCCTAGCACGCTCATTAGATTGTATTGCCTGCACTAGTGCAGGGAGGCACATAGCCCAGCACATACTGATTCAAGTTCTCTATGTCCATCCATGTGTGTGTAGGGTGCATTAAATGCCCCTTATGTCAAGCACTATTTTTGCTCCTAGTTTTAAAGTGTGTCACTTATCAAGATGCTAAATTTAAATTTATTCCAAAGTCGTCCAACAGGTCCACCGTGGGCTTAAAGTTTTGTACATGAAGCCAATGGGACATTTTCTTATTTTTGCCAAAACACAGAAATGATGCATTTTGTCCAATTTTGCCAGAAATTTGCCAAGAGGTATCTTATAAGTCATTCTTGGTGGTAGAAAAGATTGTTTTTTCTCTAAATTCATATTAGTGGAGAAAGGCAGAAACACAAAATAGCCAGTTTGTTGGCAAGTACTATTGTTGAAGGAGAGTGTATTGTTTTAAGTTGAATCACAATAACAATAACATTTTGGCCCAATTTTACTCCCAACATGACGTTGGGACCTGAACTTCCTTAAGGTCACCAATTCCACCAACTGATGGTTGTTACCAACTTTGGTTTGAATTGCAGTGATACTGTGAAATGGATAACTTTACCAAATAACAAAAGTATTGTGAGAGAATAACCTATGAGATTTCTACAGACTTCAAGGGCATACCCAGGCCTGGAGGGGTACGGTCGGAGTGCAGGGATAGGCTGATTTTATATAATTTTTTTCAAAACCCTGGGGTGCGCGCAGTGCCCCCGCTCCCCGACTGGGTACGCTGGTGAACTTATCCTTCACTTTTATGCTATTATGGCAAATTTCAAATATTTTGTCTCTTGAGTAGTTCACTGAGGGCTGTTTAGGGTCGTTCCTAGAGGGGGACGACACCCCCATTTACTGTTGGCAAAATGTTGACTTTGTCAGCAAAATTGGTATGAATATAAATTAGATTTTGTCCGAAGATATTACTTACGATTGCTAACATATGTATGATTATTTTCCCACCCTCCTCCCCCAATCCTCAGATATGTGATTTGACTGTAAAAAAAGTAGTGTTGCCAGCAAAACTGACCATTTGCTGACACAATTTCGGGAATATTTTTTAAATTGTGTCGGCAAGTGGACAGTTTTGTCGTCCCCCCCCCCCGAAAATGGTCTGGGAATACCCCAAGGTGTCTTTAATTTTACTCAATTCTGACACACTTTTTTTTAACTCAAATTGCATCACTGTTTAGCTGCATATGACCTTCAGGTCTTGAAATGCTGATTAAAATTGGGGATCACCGATCTTAAAGACAATATCAGCGGTTCACCTGAAGGAGTCAAAATATTTGACATTTATAAGAACAGCTTAAAAGTGAAGGATAAGTCTGTGGAATTCTCAGTTATTTTTTCCCAACTGAAAAATTTTTAGAAAAGGAAGAAAACAACATTATTGAAAAATATGACTCCACGTACAATTATGTGTTGTAAGTGTCCGTACGGACAGTAATTACTAAAATATCCGATTTGGTTCTTAGGCTGCTTTGGTCTTATAACTTGCAGGATATGTTAGGATACCTAAACCTGTTTGAACATGCAAAAATCTGATTTTTAATAATTTTTTGCGATTTCTGATTAAGCAAATCACCGACAGTGCTGTTGTGTATAGTCCGCTGGGAGCCATATTCCGGACTCCATAGACGACAAAGGAATAAAACATTAAAGTGATTTATTGGTATGAATCTATCGGCACATATATAATGAAATATCCCTAAATCGTACCAGATGTTTTTCATGGGCATTGGAGTATTCCTTGCGAAAAAATCCAGATTTATTCCGACAAATGTACACAACTGTACAGCAATCATGGAAGCTACCATGTTTTTTCCCTGTGGTATATTTACAATGCCGCATGCAATACCGAAAAAGAAGCCAGCGAAAATATATCACATGTCTTCAGCAAGTTTGCCACAAACCTCATCCTTGTGAACTTCGTTGAGCACACAAAGGATAGGAGCGAAGTTCGTTTAGAAATTTTTATTGCAAAAAAAAACTACACTTTTTAAAACCTCAGTGATTTAAGAAAAATGTAAAGAGGGGTGCTTTAGATATCATTTTGTGATTAACAAAGGTTTTAGTTGGCCTAAACACTAACAATTCATGAAAACATGGACATTTTAAAGGGGTCGAATAATCTTTATCATTTTATCGCAGTCGCACTGTAACACACTAATCTTAATAGATGAATGGAGCAACGGGGCGGACATTTGGTCTACCAATATCATTCCAGAGCCAACCTGTTTAACAGAAGTGGTATGTATCCCTGGTGCCCGTTTTAGAGACATGAACATCCCATACGCACAATACAAGGGCTCAACTGAATTGGCTTGATTCTGTTGTCTGTTATGTCAACTTATCACATTTCAAGGGAACCAAATTTTGTATAAATGACGGCTCTTAACCACCTGCTGGGCTCATTTTGGATGACCAATATGGTCGTCACTGCCTCATTACGAGGCCAGGTTTCAAATCCATGTATAGAGATCAGTGGTCGAAACCCACTAATGGACGTGGTTCACCATTACGTACTTTTCAATGTACCGCGTAGCACTCTGTATGATGAGAGGTTCCAATTTATTTAAAAAATATTATTTCTCAGAATCCCAGGCTCATTTTCTAAAAAATAGGCACAAATGGATGCTCCATTTTGATAATTTATTATATTTTAAAGGAAAAACATTAATAAAGTGTGTTTTAAGGGGCTTTCGTGATCCCCACAGCTCTCCCCCAAACTTACCTAAAAAAATTTTGAGATTTTATATCATCTGAACCGTTAGCCTTAGTAATCTACGTGTGCCCCATCTAAGTGCACAACTCGGTCGCATCTGTTAAGAAATTCCCGTGGGTGGGTGGCTGCAATTTGTATGTCTGTCCGTAAAACGGACAAATTACAGCCCAGTAGCCTATGGGACCGTGGGGGAAACGAGACAATTGCTTCATAACACAAAACGAAGATCTGGGATCAGCTCACATTTGAGAATAAGTTTTTCTTCAAGGGATTATTAGTGAGCAATGAATAAAACAGTAGGTGCTGAATCATGAAATGCACCTTAATTTCAAAGTAAGCGATCGTCTTTCATCCAGGCCAGAACTTGACTAACCACCGATCATCTTTCCATTGGTGTGAACACTAAACAGCTTGTGGCAAAACGATAGCGTAATAATAAAAATGGCGGCTTGTTAAATTCGTCTACGGCTTCGAAAAGTTAGAATGAAAAATGGGGTTCTTCGCAAGGAATACTCCAAGGACCATGAAAACCATCTGTTACGTCATTATTGGATATTTCATTATATATGTGCCGACTGATTCATACACTAAAATCCTTTTTAAAACTCATGTGCGTGAAGAGTCCACTGGAATTGAGTGCCCTATTCTTTATTCTATAGCTGCACTTAAACTTACCAACCGGATCCTGGGCTTTTGGTTGATATTGTAGACCTTTTTCAAGAGCCAAAGTGGAAAACATTTTATTGCATGGGGTTTCTACAGTAATTAAAATTATCACCAGGGCTTTTTCTCATCCATTTGATTTCACTCCACATGATAGGTCCTTATGTACTATATTATTATCTCAAAAAATGTAAAATGTATGCTTAATAAGGACGTTGGTTGAAAGGAAAGACTCTTTGGTCCCCGCCGAAGAGTTCGGAATCGGGGAATATGAAATGAGCAGCGTCCGTCGTCTGTCTGTATAGAAATGTTAACCACTTGTTATACGATTTATCGGAGTTCGTAAGGGCGACAATGATGTAAATGGTGAAAGAAGCGGGTTGATGAGTTCTCGACCTGATTAGATTGTGGCCGTAAAATATGCTAATTAAGGATCTAATTGCATAATTTACGAGGAATTTGTTCTGCAAGGACCTGTGTACAAGTTGTTCTGGAGTTCCGAAGGCGTATAATGATGTAAACTTGGGGAAGGAAGCCGGGCTGAAGAGTTCTCGACCTGATTAGATATTGGGCGTATTTCGGGGCAAAATTGAGTATGCAAATGAGCTAATTAAGATGCCAAAATCAGCATAATTGCGATATTTTTGAAACGGTACTATCAGATACTCAAAAACTTCCTGTAATGCATTATATAGATAAATATTTTAAAAAGCCCATCATGGGGCACATTCTTTTTGGCAAAGTTGAAAGTATGTGATATATTCGGCTCAGGTATGCACCATGAGCTAACTCATATGCGTGTAATTGCTGTATCTCTGAACGGTACCATCGGATAGGCAAAATTTCCTTCGCTACTGAGACTACTATGCCATTGGGGAGGGGGTGGGGATGTGCAGGGTGTTGGGGAGGGGGTGTGCAGGGTGTGGGGAGGGGGTGGGTTTGGGGGTGTTGGGGAGGGGGGAGAATGTTGTGGGGTGTTGGGGAGGGAATGGCGGGTTGGGGGGTTGGGGAAAGGGGAGGCGTGTGCAGGTATTGGTGGGGGGTGTGGGTTGGGGTGTTGGGGGTGGTAAGGAGGGTAGGGGGGGGTGTGCAGATGAGTGTGGGGAGTTGGGGGTGTTGGGGAGTTGTTGGGGAGGGCGTGGGTGTTGGGGGGTGTTGGAGAGGGGGTGGGTTTTGCTGGGTGTGGAGAGGGGTGGAGTGTTGAAGGGTGTTGGGGAGGGGGTGGGGTGTTGTAGTTACTTTATACATGTGAGTGATCGCGACATTCGGCGGGGGAATGTTACGGCATCGCGTAAATACGAGATCGCTTGTTTCAGGCCATATAAGGATTTAAAATAGTAAACTTTTGCTTCATAATCGATGCTTTCACATATGAGTGATTTTATTGTGATGTGATGATTTATAACAATCTGTGCAAAGCAATCAAACAGCAAATTTTTAAGGAAGAGAAGTGAATGGACATTCAGGTGGAAAAACACTAGTATGCACCCTCCCTCGCAATAATTGAGTTTTAGAACCTTATTTATTGCTTGTATTTTTGTGGTATTTTAATTAACATTTTGCAAAGGGGTTTTCACAGTTGTTTGCCAAGAAATCAACTTTCCCGGTCAAATTTTTAAATGGAAACTGCACTGCACATGTGGTTTAAGACATCACCCAAAGCTGAAATAAAAAAAATTGAGTGTTGTTATATGTCTTGAAATTAGGGGCAAATCATGTTTTCAAAACATGTTAAAAATTGAACAAACAGTACTCGATAGAGGTCACAACCATGTATTAAAAAATGCATTTTGGATATATGTAGATGTTGATATCAGAAAGGAACCATTGCACGTAGTGTATTGTTGACAATATTGTATTTTCTGGGGTTGGGTAACTATGCGTCAATATTTCCATAGGTTGTAAAGGGAAGGCGCAAAGTCAATGCGATCAAATGTAAAGGCTGTAAGCAAAGGATTAACTGATATTCTTTTAAATTTAGGATTAAGTTACATGTATATGTGCATATCTTAATAGCAGAAAAATGTTTGTTGATTTACAAAGGTTTAGTTGGCTAAACACTAACAATTCATGAAAACATGGAATGTTACAAAAGGGGTCGCCTAATTATTTATAATGTTTCGCAGTCGCTGTAAACCACTGATTCATTCTATATAGATGAAAATGAGAGCAACGGGCGGACAATCTTGGTCTACACAATACATTCCAGAGACACCTGTAACAGAAGGTTGTATCCAGGTGCACGTTTTAGAGGACATGACATTCCATACAGTTACAACATTAGTAAGAATAGATGCATCCACATAATCATTATTTTGCATTAAAACAAAATTCTAAAGCACAAATACAATGAGCTCAAGGAATTGGCTTGATTCTGTTGCTGGTATGTCACTTATCCACATTTCAATGGACAAATTTATATAAATGACGGCTTTAACACTGATTGGCTCTTTTTGGATGACCAATATGGTCGTCACTGCCTCAATTACGAAGCCCAGGTTTCCAATACATTGTAGAGCTCAGTGTTCGAAACCCACTAATGCGTGGTTCAGCAATCTACCGAGTACTTTTCAATGTCCGAGTAGAAGTCTTTGTATGATGAAGGTTTCCCTAATTTATTTTAAAAAATATTGTCTCAGAATCCCCGCTCATTTATAAAATTAGCACAAATGTATGCATTTGATAAATTATATATTTTAAGGAACAACATTAATTAAAGCTGTGTTTTAAAGGGGCATTCGTTGATCCACAGCGCCTCGTCCCTACCAACTTACCTCAAAATCTTTGAGATTTTTATATCATATGAACCGTTAGCCTTAGGTAATCTATGTGTACCTATCTTACGTGCAAACTCGGCGGCATATGTAAGACATTCGCAATTTTGTTTTTCTGTCCGTAACCGGCACCAATACAGGCACAGTAGGCCTATGGGACCGTGGGAAACGAGCAATTGCTCATAACACACAAACCGCCAGATCGGGATCAGCTCAAATTTGAGAAAAGCTTTTCTCAAGATATCTAGTGAACAAGAAACACAGTAGGTGCTGAACTTCATGAATTGCACCTTAATTTCAAAGTAACGAGATAGTCTTCATACAGGACAGAAATTGACTAAACACCCGATCATTCTTTCAATTGGTGTAAAGACTAACCATGCTTGTGCAAACGATAGCGTAAGCATAGAATAAACATGGCGGCTCCACACCTTCCCGTTGTTAAATCTCTAGCTCGAAAGTAAGCATGAAAACTGGTGTTTCTTCGAAAGGATATCTGGACATGAAAACCATCTGGTAGTCATATTGGGGATATTTCATTATATATGTGCCGATAGATTCATACCAATAAATCTTTAAACTCAGTTGGTGAGAGTCAAACTGAATTGAGTGCTATTCTTTCTCTTTATGCTGAAGCGTAACTACACCGGCGATGCTGGGGCTTTTGGGATATTGTAGACCTTTTTCAAAGAGCAAAGTGGAAAACATTATGCATGGTGTTTTCCAGTAATTCGTTCTCACCAGGTTTCTCATCCATTTGATTTCACTCCACATGATAGGTCCTTCTGTACTATTTATGTATCTCAAAAAATGTAAAAATGTATGCTTAATAAGGACGTTGGTTTGAAATGAAAGAAATCCTTTTTGTCCCGCCGAACGAGTTCGGAACGGGGACTATGAAAGGAGCAGCGTCCGTCGGATGTCTGTGTCTAGAATGTTAAACCACCTTGTATACGATTATCTGGGTTCAGTAAGGGCGACAATGAGGTAACTTGGGGAAAGAAGACGGGTTGATGAGTTCTCGACCTGGATAGATTGTGCGTAAAATATGCTAATTAAGTAGCTACTTTGCATATATTACGAGAATTTTCCTGCAGACCTGTGTACCAAGTTTTCTGGAGTTCCGTAGCGGATAATGATGTAACTGGGTGGAAGAAGCGGGCTGAAGAGTTCTCGAACTGATAGATAGGCGGATTTGGGCAAAATTGAGTATGAAAATGAGTAAGTTTCATATGCAAAAATCAGCATAATTGCTTATTTTTGAAAACGGTACCTTCAGCATACTCAAAATTCCTGTACTGACATAAAAGCAAATCATGGGCACAGTCTTTTTTGCAATGAAAGTATGTGAATATGCGGACTTAGGTAGCAAAGGAGCTAACTATATTCGTAATTGCTGTATCTCTGAAAGGTTGATCTCGGATAGGCAAAATTCCTTCGTACTCGAGACTACGACTGCCATTGGGGATGGGGTGGGATGTTGAGGGTGTTGGGGAGGGGGTGTTGTGCACGGGTGTTAGGGGAGGGGTGGGAGTGTTGTGGGTGTCTGGGGAGGGGTGGACATGTGGTGGGGGGTTGGGGGAGGGAATGGCGCGGGTGTGGGGTGTTGGGGAAAAGGGAGAGGCGGGTTGCAGGTTATTGGGGTGGGGGGTGGTGGGGTGGGGTGGTTGAGGGGTGTTAAGGAGGGGTAGTGGTGGGGTGTGAGTGGTGTTGGGAGTTTGGGTGGGGGGTTGGGGTTGGTGGGGAGGGCGTGGGTGTGGTGGGGGTTGGAGAGGGGGTGGGGTTTTGCGGGTGGTTGGAGAGGGGTGGAGTGTTGCAGGGTGTTGGGGAGGGGGTGGGGTGTATCTGTTGTCGTACATTTATCACAGGGTAAGTGATGCGACATTCGGCGGGGGACATTTTACGGCATGGTAAATTACGAGTTCGCCTTGTTTAAGGGCGATAATGCGATTAAAATAGTAACTTTTGCTTTATAATCATTGCTTCAAATCTGAGTGATTTTCTTGTGATGTGATTGATTTAACAATCTGTGCAAAACGCAATCAAAAAGCAAATTTTAAGGAAGAGAAGTGAATGACATTCAGGTGGAAAAACAATAGTAATGCACCTGCCCTCGCCAATAATGAGTTTTCTAACTTGTAATTTAGGTTGTATTTTTGGTGGTTTTTAATTACATTTGTGCAAAGGAGGGGGGGGTGTTTTTTTTTTTTTTTTTTTAATTTTTCTTTTTTTATAATTTTTAAATGCAACTTGCCCTGCACATATGGGTCATTAGACATCACCAAAGATAAAATAAATAAAACATGAGTTTTGTTATATATGTCGGAAATTAGGGGCAAATCATGTTTCAACAATGTTTTAAAATTGAACGAAAAGTACTTCATAGGTCACACCATGTATATACAAAAATGCATTTGGATATATGTAGATGGTGATATCAGGAAGGAACCCATAGCAGTCGTGCTATTTTGACAAATTGTATTTTTCCTGGGTTGGTAACTATGGTCCATATTTCCATAGGCTTGTACAGGGAGGCGCCAAAGTCAATGCGATCCAAATGTAAAGGCTGTAAGCCAAGGATTAACTGATATTGCTTTTAATTTATGCTTAAGTACATGTTATATGTGCAATTCTTAATAGACAGAAAAATTTTGTTGTGTACCCGGTTTGTTAAATTGTTTTCAAATCACACTCCATTGGTGTTAAAGGGGGGTTCCTCGGGACCAGCCTAATATCTAATTAATCCCTGGACAGATTATAATTACTGTTTGTGTCAAAAGATGCATCCAAAGTGGACACTACAAAAATGGTCAATTTATGTCGTGTCGTGGCAAAGTGTAAAACCGCTGAAAAACAAATCTTGGTTCCCCTTAGGCACATGTGTTCATATTCCAATTAGTATCCTCCAAGAGGAAAAAAATGGGTTAAAAGGCACTATCCTGCGTTCGCCAATTATAAAAAACAAAAAAATCAGTCTGATTTTTTCAGGTCTGGATCCGATACATACCCCTATACAAACAACAAGGTATAAAAAATTAGTGACCGAACTTGGACAAAATTCCATATGTTAGTTTCTTTAATAACCTATTTAAGCAACTTTGACCCTGTAGTAAAGGTATGAAAGACAATGGGATATTCTGACCATTACACTAGTTTTCAATTTATTTCGGTATGGCAAACTATAATCCATTTACAGAGGATGGGCAGATTCAGATTTCTCTATCTGAATTCAGCTTTTTTTTACTCCAAATTTTCTGCAGTTTTATTAATTTTTAGCCTGTAGTTGGTTTTACTAATTTACGTGCTTTTTCAGATTTTTGAGTAACACCTCACTGGCATATCTGATGTTAATCTCGTGATAAGGTAAACAAGATAGCTTTTCCAAGTTTATTAACCCTAACCCGTGGCGCTCAGGTTCTGCCTAACTCCGGGAGGAAAAACTGCAGGAGTGAGGGAAGAGGGGAACAAAAAAAGTCGCAAATTGGGTGGGATTCGAACCAGGGTCCTTCGGGCCCCAGCCCATGACCCGGGATAGCAGGCTACGGCGGTGTCGCTGGCCCAGCCAGCGATTGCGTGCCCATATGGATTCTGGGTTTGATGACGTCATCGCTACTTTCTGGACTTAGTGCATTTTTCTCAATTAACACAGTGAGTTTTGGTGAGATCTAGTTGTGCTAGGGTTAGACTCATTTTAATTTTTACCCCACATATATAAACTTTGACGACACCTGTTTCAAAGGTGTTCCCCCACTATATACTTTTAATATGTTATTCTCTATGAAATGAGCATAATGGCATCAAAATCATTTCTGTTGCTATTTTGTCAAGGTCAAAATGCAGATTTATTTGACTATAAGTGATAAGACCAAAAGCAACCTAATAAGACAAAATCGTATATTTTAGTCATTACTGTCTGCATGGACACTTACTGTAACTTGTAATTAACACTGTATTTAAGTATATAAGTAACCCACCTTAAAATGGCAGAATTTGTCATCTTTGGCAATATCACACAACATCAGTGTGTTTAGATCTCTTGCTATTAAATAAAATGCTGTCATTACCCACAAACTTGCTTGTAATCTTGGTGTTAATTTGGACTGCACATTGTACATGAATGCTCAGATTTCTAGGCTGCTATGTTCATGCTCTGACAAAGACTCCCGTCATTACATTATAGGTTTTTTTGCTTCGGATATTATCTTGTCTTGACTATGGTAGTTCTTTCCTTACTGGCATTACTAATAGCAATTTCTCCACACACAAGTATTCAGATGGTAATACCTGAAGGTAGAGATTAAAGCGGCACTGGCACATTTTCATAAGTATAAAATTCCTTCAATTTGCTCGCAAATGATAGTCTAAGCCATTGGAAGAATAGAGATATATTTTACACATAAATATAACATGCCCCAAAACAGAGAGGGACATTAATAACAGGCTAAAGACATCCAGGGAATTTGTACTTTTAAGTTGGCCATAACTTTAATCAACAATCTATTACATGGATAGCATAGACTCGTACTCATTGATATTAAAACCACAAAGATGACAGACCAGTCAAACAAGGTGCATGACGCGAGAATCAACTAGTGTGTTACACACCTTTTCCACGTCGTCTGCTGAATTATTAATGTCGCCGGCAACATTATAAAATAGTTCTGTTTACCCATGCGCACTGATTTGGGCTTAATAATTTCAGGTGAAGGCTAATGTATATAAAAGCTTTACAACCATGCAAACATATCAATTTTGAAAAATATAGAGGGCGCACTATTTTTCAATGTGCCAGTGTCTCTCTAAGTCGGTGAATCATGTGCTTTTATTAGGAACGGCACAATTAGAAAAAGGCTAAATATATTTGTTAGATGATGATTTGGAATCAGCTCCCGGTGAATTTGGCGGATATTGGGCGCTGTTTATGATGACGTCACGGTGGTTACTCATTCTCCCCCAGGGCAACGCCATTGTGCGATTGCGTCAAATTATTTGTTCTGCCATCCAATGCCATCTGCCATATGTTCTGCAATCTCATACGTCACTGGACTTAGCAGAAACATGGCAGAACTGGTTGCTGTGTGGCCACTGCATTTTGGGGCCGATGTTATGTCCCTTAGCTGTCGAAGCTTGTGTGAGATTTTGACCACCACTCATGCTCATAGGTTGTGGCAACCATTCCAGAGCGGAGCTATTCATTATATTGAGTGCTGACCACAATAGCAGTAGCGATTTATTCCGTAAATGTTATCAAGGATTAGAATTGCAAATCTGGCACACCAATCCTCACTGGTCTTGTGGTTAGGAAGCTGACCTCATGATACAGTGGTCTCTGGTTTGAATCTCACTACTGCCTCTTAAAATATCTAAAATGTTCATTATTTTTTCAGGTTAGAGGGGAAGTCCAAAAAAAGATAGTGAGGGAGACCTGCTCCTGTAGCACGAGTGGTGGTCAAAACTACCGTGTGCAAGATCCATGGCAAAACTGTTAACCACCATGACGTCATCGCGAAACTGTGTTGCAAAACTGTTATAAAGTTCTCCTCTGTCAACAGTGCACCAATTTTGTAACCAAATGCAATTTAAATGAATCACCACATTTTTGTGTCACCTGCCCTAAGGCAGGAAGACACATAGGGATCACTTTGTCCACTGTAGTCTGTTGTTGATGTCTGTTGTTGTCTGTTGTGAAAAGGGTTAACATTTGCCTGTAATATCCTCATACTTTGATGGATTTAAACCAAACTTGGATCACAGGTGCAACATGGCAGCCCCATTCCCATTTTTTGATGAGGTCAAAGGTCACATGCCAAGGTCAAAGGTCATGTGAGGTCAAGTTGTAAAATAGGCTGAAAATGTAGAATTGACCTCATTTGAAAAGTTGAAGTTCAATTGGAACCAAACTTGAATCATAGGTGCAACATGGATCCCTCATTTGTTGATGAGGTCAAAGGTCATGTGAGGTCAAGTTGTAAGATAGGCTGAAAATGTAAAATTAGTTCAATTGGAACCAAACTTGGTTTATGGAGTTTAAATGCAAACCCTCATTTGTTTATGAGGTCCAAGGTGACATATCAAGGTCAAACGTCATGTTAGGCCTATCATTCACTAACCGCGATGGCAGGCGACACAAGTGGTCCGAGGACCGATGTATTTTCTCTTCAAATTGATACCAAATATAGTGCCCATTTTTACTTCTCTTTAAAGATTACCCATGCATTGTTCTGTGTTCTGAAAATATTAAAATTTACAATTTCCAATGATTTTCAAAAATTCCTTGAAGTTGATATTTGGTCATTTTGGAGACCAAACTTGAACACTATTGGAGAATGGTCCATATACCATTGTGTCACTGGCTGTCATATCTGAAAAATGACCCAAGTATACTTCCTCTTGCTGCTATTCGGTCTGCTGCTGATATCACAAGACTAAAAAATATGAGGTCTATCGGTGACAGTGGGGAGCATAAACGTCTTATGTGAATGCTTAACAGAGTGATTTTGAACAGAGAGGCGTAAGAATTAGGTGTTCACGCAGTGGCGTAGCCAGCTTTTTTCGGGGGGGGGTTTTTTTTTTTTTTTTTTTTTTTTTTTTTTTTTTTTTTTTTTTTTTTTTTTTTTTTTTTTTTTTTTTTTTTTTTTTTTTTTTTTTTTTTTTTTTTTTTTTTGTATATGGCCTATGTAAATCACTCATTTTTCAGGGGGGCAAGATTCCCCACGGGGGGCAGCTTCCCCCGCCCCCCTCTGGCTACGCCACTGTGTTCACGTTGGATGTTTATGGTTCTTTGAACCTCCCTTATTTTTCCTTCATCACTTACATGTACGGCCCACATATTGGAATTCATTACTTCGTAACATCAGGGAAAACTTGGCAGCTTTGATATTTTTTCCTGTTATGTCAATCCACACAATGTTTTATACACAAGAATCTTGTATCAGGGTTTAATATAAATCGGTTGGACGGGAGCAAACGTTATTAAACATATCCAAAATCACTCTGAAATACAATTACTTTGACTTCATGTGACATTTGACCCAATATTCATGTTATGTAGGCCCGGGTATGTAGGCCAGCCTTTATACCTATACAGATCCTTGTATCCAGGTACCGGTATTAGGTTTGCATGTCATGGAAATGAGAATAACTTTAGAGGGGGATCCCCCGATTTAAGTATACATAGATTGGCTTTCACTCCAAAACCCCATCTGTAAAGTTTCGCGCCGATATTTCAATCTTTTTTATGCGAGAGCTAAAAACGTGACTTTGTAAGCCCCATAGAGTACCATGTAAAATTAATATTGGTCTACCAAAATGAGGTACATTTTCACTCATAACTTCCAAACCAAACATCCTTTGGCTCTAAGAGATTATCTTTCATAGTAGTGTACATACCGAAACAGAGTTAACAACTCAAGATGCCCTACCCAATTAAAGGTGCTTGTTCCAATTTAAGTGTATTGTGTTCTCTACTTGATATGAGAGCCTGGCACTTGCACATACACCCCATCAAATACCGTGTGAAACAAACTTGCGGTTTTGATGGTAGACGCAATAATGCATGTTGCAAAGCCCTATTCAATACTGTGTTAATATTGATGGTTAACCACTAAAACGGCGTTTTTTTTATATATCTTGGGATTGAAATAGATTCGAGGGCTCAAATTTCAGGACGACAATGAGAAAAATACGGCCTTTCATCTGATATCAAAATCGATACTACTTCCGGGTAAATCAGGGGGGTCCCAAAGACGATCGGAACACGCCCCTTTAACTGTGGATGACCCCACTTGTCATCAATACCGAATGTTGACCACACCCACCAAGTTTCATGACCATACAACCATTAGCATTGATTTGACCTTGGCTTTGCCTTGGATGACCACATAATGATCTTGAAAAATCGGTTTTATCAATGCAATTAGGACCAGTATGAAAGGAGATATAGTCCGCCGGAACCATGGTCCGGGCTCCATAATGATCTTGAAAAATCGGTTTTATCGTTGCAATTAGGACCAGTATGAAAGGAGATATAGTCCGCCGGAACCATGGTCCGGGCTCCATAAACGATAACAGAATAAAGTGTGAAACGATGCGTGAAAAGTCAACTGAATCAAGTGCCTTATGCTTTACCATTGTAGGTGGACTGTGAGTCCGGCGGACTATAAAACCTACACCAGTTTATACTCCATATTCGAAGGCGAATACTTATTATGACGTCAAAAAAGGTGTAAAAAAGATATTTGAACTATTGACAAAACTCTGTTTTTGTTAGAAGTGGTTAAAGGTGCATTTCGTGATTTCCTTCTGTTTTATTCATTGATCACTAGATATCCTTGATAAAAGCTTATTCTCAAAATTTGAGCTGATCCGATCTTGCGGTTTTGTGTTATGAGCAATTGCTCGTTTCCCACGGTCCCATAGGCTACTGTGCTGTAATTTCTGTCCGTTTACAGACAGAAAATACAAAATTGCGAATTTCTTACAGATGCGATCGAATTTGCACGTAAGATTGGGCACACGTGGATTACTAAGGCTAACGGTTCAGATGATATAAAAATCTCAACATTTTTAGGTAAGTCGGGGGGACGAGGCTGTGGATCATGAAATGACCCTTTAATGTTATTCAAGATTTTATCATAGAGGCTGTTAACATGTGCGTCGTCACGACCATCTTTACCTTCAATTAAAGTGCATTTCGTGATTCCATCACCTTCTGTTTTTATTTCATGGTTCACTATCTATCCTTGAGAAAATCCTATCCCACAATTTGAGTGGATTCCGATCTTGCCGTTTTGTGTTATGAGGCAATGGCTTTGTAATTTCCTGCTGTTTACGGACAGAAAATGCGAAAATTGCGAATTTCTTTAAGATACGGGAGACCGAATTTGATGTAAGATTTGGGTACCATGGATTACTAAGGCTCACGGTTTTTTGATGATTTAAAAATCTCAACTTTTTTTTAGGTAAGCTGGGGGACGAGTTATGGATCACTATGCCCCTTTAAAAAATGGCCCCCGTTTCATAAAATTTTCCAGTGTAGTAAAACGCGGGTTCAAGACAACATGGACGATTAGAAGTGGCAGCAATAACCAATGTTGTTGACACGGAGGACTCCATAGATCAGCTGCTGGGAGGGAACTGATCTCCCTCTATAAGGCTAGTATAATCCGGATGATGCTTTAATAGATAATCTACGATTAGACGATGCATTCCACCATTCAAATTAATTTATTTTAAGCTGAATCTAAATGACTGGCTACCATTGATTTGCTGATGGTCCTGTGGTAGAAAGTACTGAAGCTGGAACTAGAGGACCACCCTGATATAGACCACATATGCAGATACACCCAACTTCACAAAGGTTCAAGTTGCTACCTCCACAAGCAGAGAGAGAGTGAGTGAGTGAGTGAGTGAGTGAGTGAGTGAGTGAGTTTAACGACAACTCAACACAATTGTCATATCGTGTCATTAAGATAAAATACATCAAACCTTTAAATAAATGTAAACCTTTATAAAACATACACCTTAGTAAATTCTAGTCGCAACATTTTTAAAAAGTCAAAAATATTTAAACAGATCAGCATCTTTTCAGGAAATTATTCACCTGAAGAGGCCTAATATCTTGAAATGTGTTCAAAATGAAACGCTATAATAGGGGGCCTATTACAAGCAGCAGAATGAGCCTTGAAAATATCTGTATCAAAACCAACCTGCCAAGATATCCTCAAGCCAATTTAAAGATTTACCGAAGATAAAAAAACACCTTTCTGTATGGTTTTACATAACCAGCTGTGATCTGAAAAAACCCTAAACTTTGTTTTATCCTAGTACAGCGATACTCCATGCACGCACTGGACAAAGACGAGTATCTGAAAGGATTTCAATTGAATAAACCAGGGGTCCGTTCGCGAACCTCATGCGTCACCCTACGTGTTATAATAACTCATGCGTATGTCCTACATATTATAGACCTTTTCATACTATTTACACAGTGCTTGGATAAGTTGATCCACACAGGCATGACAGAGTCTGCACGTAGTTTTACGAATGAGTTTCGCGGACGAACCCAGCGATGTAGTGTCACTTATAAGAAGAGTCAGTTTAAAGGTGTGGGTGGTGGTCCTGTCGATCGTAGCTTGAGATTATTCCAGTCCACTATGGTTCTTTTGAAGAATGAGTTGTGTGCTTGGCCGGATTCGAACAAGGGGGCACCTTTGTATTACTAGCCCGATGATCTTGCCCAACTGAGGTATGAAGCAAGCGTTACTAGAGTAGGGCGATAGAAGCCGAGAGTGATAGATATCTGTGGGTGTTAGGTCCGAAACCGTGGCCATCACTTTTTCCTAGCAGACAGCATCAGAACGGTATTTATACGATTGATTATTTATTGCTATTTATTTTGCACACTGGGTATTGACATTGATTCTCAATTAATTGAACATGTGTTTATAGGTTTGAAATCAGCGCTTTATAGCCTTGAAAGGGCTACCCTACGGCGGTTCCGGTAAGTACGTAATCCTGTTCTAAAATTGAAAAAAAAATCGGTTGGGTAAAATTGAAACCAGTGTTTAAAATGCTCAAGGACTGGAAAAATATCGAAAAACGTGGGACTTATTGCTTTGTAACTTGTTATATCAACCCTCCCGAACAACATATCAAAAAAGGTAGAAAAAAAGGAAGCATGGAAGACATGCTAATTGCATAAAAAACTAGTGCCATATTGGCCTATATTGTTTATATACAATTATATATTATATTATACTATATTATATATATATATATAATATTTGGATATTAAAAGAGTACGACTCAATTTAAGTAAAATAAAAAAAAGTTTCACCTTGATAGAATGGTCTTTAACTTCTAAACACCTTCGTAGAGTTAGAGTTTTGCGCAGATATTTCAACCCGTCTTCTTGTGAGGTAAAAACATGACTTTCTTAGCCATATATGTGTAAATTGATATCGGGTGACCAAAATGGGGTACATTTCGCTCATAACTTACCAACCAAATATCCTTAAGCCCTAAGATTTCACAGTTTAAATGAGAATAATAGTAGCTTTCTTCAAATACCCAAAATGTTGACACGTCTGGTAAAAGCTTGGAGTATGGGGGACGATGCTAATTAGCGATCAGGCCCGGCCCTTTACTCTTCAGTCTTTCGTGATGTCCAACATGGGACCAAGGTACTCGGTACTTGAGTCTAATCTTTTTGAGTTGGGTTTACCGTGGGGTAGGGCGATAGTGGATGATTCTCTTTCCTCATTGAGGTCTATGATTCCATTCCGTCGCGTTGGCATTTAGATGTAGGCTGACTTTCTTGCATCATTCTCAAATGATGCTTTGTAGTAGATCTTCGTGCAGCACATATACATCCCCTGTTAGAGAGCTGAATAGTCATGTCTATGAGATGCTGACTTGGTGACGTCTAGAATGCTGTTGACCACCTTTTTATGCTGCTTTCCTACCTATTAACCCAGCTATTACAAAGGACCCCATTTTTAAAAGGTTCACATACTCAAGACACACCCATTTTCTTCTTTCTGCTCCCCTTTTATCACAAGTTTGAATAAATTATCCAATTTGAAAAGAATTTGAACATCAAATTCGAAAATTTTCGCAGGAGCCTAGATGCACATTTTAAACATTTTTTATAATTCATGGCAGAATTTTATAATTCTGGAAAATTTAACTCTGGAAAAGAGGCACGCCCTATTTTAACTTCAGGCTTAACATCATTGGCCCCCTTCTTTAAGTTCCATACTGGATGACCCCAGCTTTATTCAGCTTGTTGTACCGATGACACCCCTATTTGGGGTACATTTTTATGTGAAAGGACCCGGGAAAGGACCCTATTTTCCACCTGTCTGAGGCATATACCCATCATCACTTCACAGAGTGGGAAATGCCCCCCGGCACTAGTTGACCTAAATGTGTTTGAATAAATACTCTCTGATAATCATTTGCTAAATAAAAGATTTATCCTAATCCGATTGCAGTCTGACATCATCTAGGAATGCAAAATGAATTTGGCGGGAAAATTGCGGCCCTCTTTGATAATGACCATCACTTTCCACTTTTAAATATCAGTTGCAAGAACTGCACACCTTGCATCATAAGCCATGCAAAACATATTAAATACAAACAGGAAAAAATGGAAAATCTACCTAAACATGCATTTATGAGCTAATCATAGCCAAAAAATGGACGTATACGTCCACGTTTAAGATAAATGCAAATTAGCATGCTTTGCCAGCCTTGCCTTTTCTTACCATTTTGATATGTTGTTTGGAAGATCTTGTACTGCTAGTTACAGCAAGAAAAACACCTGTAGCAATTTTGTACAGGTGTACCTAGTATTTTTCATAGATTGGATGGACTATGTCTGCGAGCACCGAAGTACCCGACAAAAAACGTTCAATTTTCGAGCTAGGTTCTATAGGTTCAGAGCCAATACAGATACCATATTCAAATAAAAAAAAAAAAACGGCGTCTAACGGACCATCTGATGCAAAAACATCCATTCTGATGCAAAAAAACCCCTTCGTTTTCCGGAGATATTTCAGAATTTGTTTTAATTTACAAAACATCTAATGACGGACTGATACGTTGTTTCTCACGCAGTTATCAGTTAGATAATATCTTCGCAGTCTGTGACAACTACACCGTGGGAAATATTACCGGACCGCCGTAGGGCCCCTACCTAGAGAAAGACAAATTGGTACACTCCATTGTGGCGGTATGGGCACCACTCGGATTCAGGATTCTTATAGCTAGGTATAAACCACAAATCCTTATGTTCAGGTGCATGCGGTCGTTGCTACTCAGAAGCAGCTGCCCGAGTGAAACTTATTGAACTTGCTATTGTAGTGGAAAGGCAGGAACATAAGCCAGGTGAAATTAGAGACCTCAATAAGTGCTGATAGAGTTGATTACCGGCCATGGTAAAGGCTATTTTTTGTCCCCGTGTGCGCTATGAAATGAGCAGCGTCCGTTCGTCCGTCTGTGATAAAAAATACATCGGGTCCTCGACGCTTGTGTCGCCTGCGTCGCGGTTCTTGGTGAATGATATGCCTACATCACTTTGACTTGATTTGGTGACCTTTGACCTCATAAACCAAATGAGGGTTTGCAAGTAAAACTCCATAAACCAAGTTGGTACAATTGAACTTCAACTTTTTCATACTGGGTGGAATTTTACATTTTGACCTATTTTACAACCTTGACCCCTAACATGACCTTTGACTTGGTACTTGACCGTTGACCTAATCTACAAAGAGGGATTCCCAGGTTGCACTATGACTCAAGTTTGGTTCCAATTGAACTTCCACTTTTCACATGAGGTCAATTTTACATTTTCAGCCTATTTACAACTTGACCTGACATGACCTTTGACCTTGGTATGGGACCTTTGACCTAATCAACAAATGAGGGCTTCCATGTCTGACCTATGACTCAAGTTTGGTTTCAATTGAACTTCAAACTTTCCACAGGAGGTCCAATTTACTTTTCAGCCTATTTTACAAACACTTGACCTTGACATGACCTTTGACCTCAGTATGTGACCTTTGACCTCATCCAACCCATGGGGGATGCCATGTTGCCACCTGTGACCCAAGTTTGGTTAAATCAATGAAAGTGTGCGGATATCACAAGCAAATGTTAACCTTTTTCACAACAACAGACATCATCAACAACAAAAGAACAGACACCAACAAATACAGTGGACAAAGTGATCCCTATGTGTCTTCCTGGCCTTTAGGGCAGGCGAGCACAAAATGTAACCCATGTTGTACACGATTTATCTGGATTCCGTAGGGGCGAAAATGTATGCAAACTTGGTGGAAAGAAGAGGTTGATGGGTTCTTGAACTGATTAGGTTGCGGTGTAAAATATGATAATGAAGTATCTAATTTGCATATTTATGAAAAAAAGGCCTTTGTACAAAGTTTTCTGGAGTCTTAAGGGCTTGATACTGTGATGTAACTGGTGGAAGGAAGCGGGCCTCTGAAGAGTTTCGAAAAAGGGATTAGAGGGTGAGGGCAGTGGTGGGGAGGGCGTGGGGGGGGTGGGGGACTGTTGTGTTGCAGGGTTTTGGTTGGGGAGAGGGGGGGGTTGCAAGGTTGTTGGGAGGGAGTGAATGGTGTTGGGGAGGGGTGTGGAGTTGTGTTGACGAAGGTGTTGGGGGAGGGAGTAGGGGTTGAGGGAGCGGTGTTGGGGAGGGGGGTATGGTGTGGGGGTGTTGGGGAGGGGAGTGCGGAGGCTGGAGAAGAGAGGACGTGGTGGTAAGGGCGTATTGTGGTGGGCGGTGGGGTGTGGGAGTTGCGGGGATTGGGGGTGTTGAGAGGTGTTAAGGAGGGGGTGGGTGTTGCCAGGGTGTTGGGGACATTGTGGGCTGTTGGGGGGGGGGTGTGGGTGTTGTAGTGCATATCTCATGTAGGGATCGCGGACATTGCGGCCCCCGGGGACATAGTTCGCTTTGTTTGGTTTAGTGAGGGGAATGGAGTAGTTTAGTTGTAGGTATCGCCTATCTTGTTCTCTCTCCAGTATATGAAAGGCTTATCAAGACAATCGAATGTTCTTAATGTTACATTTCAATTCGCTTGACCCTCAGTTTTTAATTAATATGAGAGAAGGTATTAGAGGTCGGAGAAATCGATGAAGAAAAGAATAAAGAACAGTTGGTATTCATCTAATTACCCCACAAGATTTTGAAGGTGCGTGCTGAAAATTATTTCCTCACACCTAATTCTATTCAATTTCTTCGATTTTTGGGCCATCAATCGGCAGGAAGCGGAAACCAGCAGATATTCGTAATGACCCATAAACTTTTTCAGGAATGTTCCATTTATTAAGATAGGTGTTAAATCGTTGCACTCGCTCTTTGACAGGAAAAACCATTGATCGTATCATCAACAAGCTGGTATGTAATAGTGTCGATGTATTCGCGGGATTTTGAATGTAGTCAATCATGCCACCTGATCAAGCTTTTGTGTTATTCATGGTGTCGGTTGTGTTTATTAGATGACTGTGACATCATGTTTACAAATACGCAACAATTACCACTGGTCACCACTGGCCGAGTTGCCAAATGTGTAAAACGTTTTTTATGGAGTGTGAAACTCGCACTAAGATGAGATTTGCGATTTATCCGTATTGAAAATACGGGTTTACACAATTGGCACTCGACAGACCCTCGGTCTACTGACGTGATCGAAGTGCGAAGGACATCACATACAGCTACAGCCACTATTCAATGCTATTTAACGGTATTGTTGAATTATAAGGAGTTGAGAGCGAAATTGTAAACGATGGCAGCGCTTTATTTCTTGCCCGGCGGTGACTGTCACATGGCAAATTGTCTATACAAAAATAAGCCAAACTTTCAAAAGAAATACAAATACAATACATCGTTGTGTTATCCTCCTTTTTAGAGAAGATGAGCACCAATATGAGCAGGTCACTGTCCAACCAAGGGCTTCTGGTCCGGCGATATTGATCGCAGTGGGTTCGGCTACTCGATAGTCGCTTCCACCTGTATGTACTAATAACCAAAGACCACCTCACACGTCATTTTGGTAATGGTACCAGACGATGGACAGATAATTTGCAACTTTGAGGGAAAAGGGTCAAAATTCAATAGAGGTGACCTATGACGTAACTTGTTGACATTCAGGACGCCCTCTGTTGTTTTTGGGCAGGCAAATATTACAGTAGTTTCTGTGACAGACCACATCAAATCTGGTTATAAATTACTTGAGAAATCCTTCCTGGATCTAAAATTGGTCACAAAGCAGCTGGTACATTAGCGTATTATGCTTGATAAGGGAAAGTTATGTATTATTTAATCGAAACAAAGTTTTTACAAGCAAAAAACAGAATGTGCCCATGCAAAGTATAGGTGCTTTGCCTGCCAGTTCTCTCTTACACCAATTCAGGGGGCGCATACACATAAACAAATGTCCACATCATCTATAGATGGTAGGTAAAATTCCATCCATATGTTTTGAATTTTTAAAATCTTGGTTGGGTATTTCGGGAATACAAACTTTTCTTCACGATTTTTCCCCAACACCTATACCTTCTCAATATTACATTAAAAAACGAGGGGTCTAAGCTAATTGACAGGGACAGTAGGTACCATTTCAACAGATTGAGAGCGAGTCTCTCCTTTGTGTTTGATAAATGATGGGCCGTTGCATTGTCAAACGTTCATCATAATGCTGCAGTAATGTTTGCCTAGCGCAAATGCTTTTAGAGCAACAAATATTCGCAGTTCTAAATAATTTGTGCGAGTATTCCTGTTCCTCCTTGGTCCACTGCAATCATGTCTGTTGATGGCGACAGTGAGTTCCCAACCCAAGAGAGAGAGGCATCAAAGTGATTATAGTTAAGTCAAAATCCTCAATTGCCGTGACCAATCTTTGGCAAGTAAGTTTTGACGATGATTTGAACTCAAAAGGACATTTAGAAGGTTCAGTGTGGTGGAAAAGGAGTAAAAAAGTCTATGGTGACCTGTCTGTAACATGCATCGTTATGGAGATATACAGCAAAAGAGGCTAAGGTCCAAGTTTATTCGCAAAGGTCAAGGTTTATATGGTTTGATAAGTTAAAGGTATCTTTAAAAATAGATAAAATTACATTGAATTAAATTATGTAGGTATACATACACTTGTAGCCATCTGGAATTTTGTTCCCCTTATTTGAAGTGTGCGGAAGAAAGTTCCCCCTTGTAACCACTTTTTTGAGAGATGCCAAGAGGGTAAATATACCCAACATACTTTAACAATTGTAATTTTTATAAATTTTTAAAGATACTTTTAAACTCAATCGAAACAGTGAAAGACCTTGACCTTGGCCGAATAAAATGTTTGACCTTTAGCCTATTTGCTGTATATCTCCATATTCGATGCCGATGCATTTTTGCAGACAGGTCACCATAGATTTTTTACTCCTTGTACCACACGAACAATTTTGAGCTATACTAAATGTTATTTAGGGACCATTACCTTTAAAATTTACCCCTGTAGAAAACTTACCTCCCCCCCCTCCTGTGGAATTTGCCGACATTTTCCAGAAGGACATGTGGGCTAAAAATCCTTTAAAATGTACTTTGAAGTCAATCAATCGTCAAACCTTACTGCCAAAGATTAGTCACGGAATAATCTGAGGATTTTGACCCCCCCATTAACTATTAGTTTTGGTATCGACTTATAACAAGCTTTCTCCATTCAATTGTCTAACACCAAATTCCCACTAGTTCAATTCTGAAAGGCTCTTTTGTGACAGCTGTTTGACACTTCGATTTAAAAGGGTTGTCTCTCACGATGAGCGAGAGTTGTCTCAACTTCCCATGGCACAGTCGTAAATTCCATTCATGTGTTATTAGAAAATGCACCCCCTTGGGGTTTTTAGGTATTAATGATATATGATGCCCAGAGTGCACAAGGTCGTTCAGTCAATGCATGTACAAGGACAAACCCACTGAACTGTGTCTTTTGAGGATGCGATATTGTAGCAATCATGGGTATCACAGATTGAAACAAATCGTTTTGCAGCGCTCTGACAAAAGAAGATCTGGGCCGGCTGGAAGAATGGTTCGAACGCTATGCCCATTTTTGACATCCTATGGATGCAGAAGGCACTAGGATTACTTGGGTCGTATATATGTGTGTGCGTCTCTCTGTGGTCAAAATGTTAACCCGTCTTATATTGCATGGCGTATGAGTTCGGTAAGAGGCACCGATGATGTTCTTGTCCCTACTGTGCTTTGGTATATGAACCTAGAGGATAAATTTTGTTGGGGTGTTTGTCCCATGGGCTAACACCCTCTCTCCTCTCTCTGCATGGGATTATGATGACTTGTGGGACTGCTTTTTTAACCACTTCCAGAGTGACTGCCTTTTTTCCTCATCCAGGTTGTTGTGTGTCCACTGGCCCCATATAAAAGGGGTGCGATTCTTCAGGATTTCTCCCGATTTCAGGAATTTATTATTTAAAAGGACATGACGGATAGGGAGAGAAGGAGGCCCTATATACTCAGTAATAGATATTTGCACCATGGAAAGCAAGGTGGTTTTTATCCCCACAATACACTTGTATCTAGAAAAAGAAAAACATGAGAAAAAGTATGATTAAAACTTCAGGGCAGTCTCTGGAAAAAGCAAAGCTTAGAGCATCATTCTATTTCAATGACCATTTAAATTACTTATATGAAGAAACAGAAGATGTTGCATACCGTCCCCTTGTGTGTATTGAGCTTGTAAGTGATGCCTGTAGATAGACTTTTTGTCCCTTCATACTACAAAGAGGCTTACATGAGGCATCCCTTTATAACAAACAACCCAAATATCTATTAGCTTACTGCTGCTAAGATTTTTGGATATCTAACCGCCTCTCATCCCAAGCAGACTTGGAATAAACCAACACAATGTGATGGCCCATGCAATGCCGCGCTATTTAATATCATGAGAAAGTTAACTTAGGTTTTCCAGGTCAATATCCAGGTTCAAGCAATTGGTATTTGGGTATTCAAATGTCAATAGGGGCAATTCAAATGTCAAAACAAAAAAAGGACAGACACAAATGTCCACTTAAAAAGCTCAAATACACACACAGTTAAATCCAAGTCAATAGTTTGAAGTCAAATGTCCACACAATAGAAATCGTTATGTAATCCTGTGCTCATCAGTGTATGTCCTTTCACCCAGGTATTAAATGTTACATAGAGGCCAAGTCAAATGTCATTTGGCAGTGAAATATGGTTTAACCTCAAAATAACTACAACCGGAAACTGTTGTTGTTATTATACTTAGAAATAATGAGAAAACAATATTATAATCAAAAGTTTAGCAGTGTAAGTAGCGAGGAAGGAACATGCATATATTGCAGGGAGGTAAGGTTTGTGCAGAGGAAGGAAAATATTAAAGTGCGTAATTGTATTGAAATCTATACCAACTATTTTGGCCATATCCTAAAGATTAGAAAAAGATAAGTACCTAGCTGTCGGTATAAGGTTTTAAGGGTTCAAATGCCCATGGTATCAGAGCAATTGTATGTTTTGGTACTTCAAATGTCAATATGGAATTTAAATGTCAAAACAATAGAAAAGAACAAACAAATGTCATTCAAAGAATCAAAATCCACAACAGGTAAATCAAACGTCAATAGTGAAGTCAAATGTCCACACAATGGAACTCGTTATGTAATCCTGTGCTCACAGGCATGTCCTTTCACCCAGGTAATTTCAAATGTAAATAGGGCAATCAAATGTTTTGGCCATGAAATTGTTTAAGAAGTTTAAAAGAAAATAATGTTTGACCTCAAAATAATTGCAACAGAAACAATTTTGGTGTTGTTATACTTCGAAATAATGCGAAAATAAGATTTTAATCAAAAAGTCTAGAAGTGTATAGCAGCGCCGATGGAAAACTTGTATTTGCAAGGAGTCAAGGTTTGTACAGGGGGAATTATAAAGCAGCTGTAATTGTACTGAAACCTGTACCAATATTTTGGCCCAATCCTTATCGGTCGGTTATAGGTGATAGGGTCATAAAGGTTCTACTGTAGATAACATTTCAAATACTCCGATTCTTTTCAAAACGGTGCCAAATTTATATAGTCCCAAGAAGGACCAGAAAATGTACTACTCATGTCACCATGGGTCAAATGTCATTAAGATGGTCAAAATGTTAATAATGATTTACATACTATATGGGGTACATTAACACTTACCATCTAATTACATACTTAATATAGAGGAAATAGCATTTCTTTCTGAGAATATGACCAAGAAAAACAAATGAAACCGTTTGGAAGCTAGATTCCGAACCTACACTGACCGTAGATATGGCAATCTATGCCTCTATGTCCAGATAAAAAAGTTGGTGTTGTTAGGTTTCAAAACAAGTAGACTCTGGCTTTTAATTTTGAAATCATGTACAAAAACTTTCGAGTCCCATGTTTTTTTTCCATTATCTTTATGTTTCTAGACTGTTTGAGCATTACTCGGACAACTGCCAACGTGCAGAGAAGCGGAAAAAATACAAAACCCCCACACCAAACCGCTCCCCCTTCCACCTCACCTCACTTTCCACCCACTCCCCCCGCCCAAAATTGGGTTCCTGTTGCGTTTTTGGTAGGTCAAAAATTAAAACGTTCTTGCACAAAACACTCAAAATGCCTACCAGAAAAATCAGGACGGGGACAAGCGGCGTCTTTATGACGCATTAAACCCCAGGGGGAGCACTACTTCGAGGTAGCCAGGCTTTCTGGGTATAAACAAAAACGAAACAAATGAACAAACAAACGAAAAGCAGGTTCGACAATGCTTTTTAGAAGGATTGCACCATATAACTTGCGTAATAGTTTGTTGCTGTAAGGAAAACGTTCTCATCATCTTTATGAAACGTTTATGGCAACCAACCGCTTGTTCCTGACAATTAAAGTTTATTAAAATATTGGTTTGGGTGGTGCAAGTAAGAACTGTTTTTAACTCTGACACTTGAAATCACTAATAAACATTTGATTTCACTAATAGGAAATTACGTGAGCTAATTGGATATTGAGTTAGCAATAATGGACATTTGAACTGCCTAATGTTGATAATTGGTATGTGCTGGGTGGCTAATATGACATATATTTGACATATGACATTTGAACTGCCTTTGAGGACGATTGGTTGAAAATAGTGGACATTTGACTTGGAAAACCTATACACTATGAGCTTATAAAATTACAATTCCCAAGGCGCAGTTCAATAGCTCATTGTATTGAGCAAACACATCCCCTGTATTTTAGTATGATACCCAGGACATGCATGGTCAGCTGTTGTTAACATGTGCTCATCCAAGGCTACTGAACAGAGCCCTTGGTAGATTAGCATGCCTTACCACATAGTGATGTGGTATGGTTTGTATGTACTCGTAAAAAGTTCGTTGTTGTTTTTGGCAATTCTATTTAGTGTTCTTCCGGCCCCCCAGAAAACAAAAATGCAAAAATGAGGTCTTTCCACCCCAAGAACCAGAACGCCACTCACATGTGTTGCTAAATAATATAGCGCACATCCTTGCAACGCGGTATTGTGGTTCTTGGGGGGGGGGTTCAAATATGGAAATTCCAATTACCCATTGAAGCATGTATTATAACTTTACATAAAACCGACTTTTGGGGAATTTATGTAAAGTGGGATTTTTTGAAAACCAGCAAAAGGTAAACTTTGAGTATGTCGCTTTATTATGCAAAATTTTTCAAGTTCACCCGTTCTCATGAAAAGTATAGAGGGCGTCCTTCATTCCTTATCCGGCATGCCTTTCCCAACTTTAAAATTTCAGTGATTTTAAGCATTTTATCAATTTTACGCTGTTTTTCAGGATTTTTTGCCAAATTCTTCAAACTCAATCACAGCCCTGATATGAACACTATGACATAGGTGGTGAGACCGTTCAAATGAACTTTAAGAAAGGCTTCTTCGTGTCTCTGTCTATAACCTGAAAGGTATTTGATAGCTGATCCCGGGGGGGGGGGGTGTATTCAAAGGTGGAATGCTGAGTGAACATGGAATTCCGACATGCACCCTAAACAAGTATTTTCCCACCGACTAAAAAAACTATACCATTAAACAAAGCATTTGTGTTTTTGATCACCACAAAAAAGTGATTTTGTCAGTTTTTGCTACCTAAAAATGTGAGCCAAATGCATGTACTGATAATATACCCTTAATATCTGGCTTTGCTCATATTGCTTTACTTCCAAAATAAAATATTTTGATGATTGTAATCTCGCGCGTACATCACAATTTCAGGGTTACGAAAAAAAACATACCCCTTTTACACATTTTGCTGATTTTGACACCCTAATCAGTAACGCGCGACATCGCCCTGTTTGGAAAACAGAGACCCTTTTTACGCGTTCTTGTTTCACGCATTAAAAACCAACATTTGAATACAAGTTGCCCCCCCCCCCCCCTTACCGGGACTGATCCAAAAACAATATGGCGGCCATCTTGGATCTCTATCCGGAACCTCTCTCCCAGAACACATTAACATCAAAGATAAAACATCCTTTCAAGTCGCTAGTAGCGGGCTGCTACATCAGCTCAGTACTGCATCAAGCAACCAAAAGAATTAAACCATACGCACACCTATCTCTCTGACTTCAATCAGACGGTTTTGAGTATTATTCAGCCAAACGCAAAACTATAGGTACAAGTTTGTATAGTAGCCAATAGGAATCCTCAGTGGTCAAATATATACAATATTGCCACCAGATCCAACCTTCATGTTGCCTTAACCCACGTTTGAAAACAAATTTTTGTTGGAAATGGCGGCCATTTGTGGGGTGTTTTGTTTTTTTTTCTCGAATTTTTAAGGGGAAGACGGCAACGGCGCGCGCATGTTAAATGACAGGAGGATTTTTTGAGGATACGAAGTTTCTCTCAAATTGCACAGATCGATTGTAGGACCACCTACCAAGAAGTTAAACAAGTACAAAAGAAGAATTTTTATTTTCAAAAAGGGACCACAATTTCGGCGGATAAGGAGAGAAGGAGGCCCTCTAAATATAATAGTTATATTTCACCATGTACGCAAGGGTTTTTTGCCCCAAAATAACTTTACTAGAAAAATGAGAAAGTCTGATAAACTTCAGAGGCAGGCCTTCTGGAAAAGCAAAGCTTAGAGCTTGCCTCCATTCACTGACATGTAATTATATGAAGAAACAGGAAGAGTTGCATAGCGCCCTTTGTTATGGAGCTTGTAAGTGACGCCTGTAGAATAGACCTTTGTCCTTCATACTACAAAAGAGGCTACATGAGGCAGCCCTTTATAACAACAACCAAAGATCGATTAGTTAATGCTTCTAAGATTGGATTATAATAACGTCTCAACAGCAACCTTGTTTTGAACTTGCCTGCCTAAAGTAATTGTCCCAAGAAACCGTGCTTTGACTTTCTGTAGTACTATCATTATATTCAGAGGACGGCAGATTCGGCTTAATTACTTCAGTTGTGATCTATACATTGGAAAGCATTCCAATATGCAAAAAACCCGGGTTCGAAAAAATGGGGGCGCTTTCTTTCTGGAATCCTTCCTCATGTTCTTTAACATTTTCGGATTCGGCACCCTCGAAATACCCTACAACAGTTGCTTAACCACTTTTAATTAAACGCCTCCCGGCGCTTTATTATATAGAGCATTCTCATAAGCATTGTGATGTATAGATAAGATTTAGAAACCAGATTTGTCAACCCTAAGCACGCATTTT
Source organism: Ophioderma brevispina (assembly GCA_023653785.1). Classification (NCBI taxonomy): domain Eukaryota; kingdom Metazoa; phylum Echinodermata; class Ophiuroidea; order Amphilepidida; family Ophiodermatidae; genus Ophioderma; species Ophioderma brevispina. The sequence goes on from JAMKCH010008627.1 coordinate 49,142, forward strand.
TAAATGGTTTCACCAAGGGTACGTCTATTTTATTTGATTTTTATGTCAAACAAAAAGTATTCGCCATCGAATAATTCACCGCTGAATATGGAACATGTAACCAGCCCTTATGAGTTATCACTCTGTATTATATATGGCCACAACCTTGATATAATTATATTACGCTTTCAAAAACAAAATAAACTTACCAGAAGAAAACGTTACGCTGGCGCCGGGGATCGCTACGCGTACGAGAACCACGAAGTATTCCGAGTGCTGATCATAAAAACTGGCTAAAATAGAGAAGGTACGTATTAAATCATGCTATACAGCGCGGATCTAGGGAGGGGGGCGGAAGGGGCGCGCGCCTCCCGCTAAATTCTGCAAATCTGCAAAATCACCCATTTTGGACAAGTTTCATCCTTCAGCCCAGTAATTTTTTGGACGTTTGGCAAATCTGATCCGCCCCCTGAGAGAGGTAAAGATGTCGAGGCATATAATTGAATAATTAAAATCGTTCCAGTTGGGCCATAGAGTTTTAAGAAACTTAAACTCGCGTCTTGGAAAGTAATAAGTAGGCCTCCGTAGTATCTCGTTTTTTTTTTTCATTGGCGATGGCACGGTTGTCATACTAGTCCATAAGTGCAGCTCATAGTTTTCCTGTTCGTTTGCAACACCCAATTATGATAACTTCCCATATATCCCTTAAAGTGGATGTCCCCCTGACTTGGATTAGCTATGTTTCCGCCCGAAAAGCTGCACGTTAGCGCGCCCTGCCCATTTCAAAATGGCTGCCATTGTTTTATGTAAAAAGCCGCCATTATAAAATTGCAATTACAGATAGGACATTTTATCCACGACTATACACGAAACCAAGTTTTAAACTGCCTGAAGGGGGCTAAACATCTAGGATGCGTCCAAGATGGCCGCCACAAGGAGGCTATTTTTGCTAAATAAACCTTAAAAAAGACAAAATGTTGACCTAAGAAACCTGGGTATAATTGGTGGAGCTCCAAAAGAATCATGCATTATCTTTTCGTACAGGCTTGTTTTTCACAGATGGGAACGGATGAATAATATCCGCTCGAAGGGTACGTACATCATAAGGAAAACGTCCTACCCATCTTTTCGCGGTTATTAAACAACACTTTATAATAAGGCCCTAACTCATTTCCAAGATGTAAACAATATTAAGTGGGTGCTTGACTTTTGCCTAGAGACATGCCGTACTATAGCTGTTACTATTTGGCCATATAAACGTTGTTAACCTGACTATATATAGTTCATAGGAAAAACAGCTCATATCAACTGATACAAATAAATCATAATAAATGGCTTGGATTTGTATTTACAGGACTACTCAGTGACTTCATAGGTGTTTCCCAGTAAAACTAAAAAATATGCTTATGAAGAAGTGAAAAAAATGTCTTTATGTAGAAGGAAAATTTAAATATGGTGACCTAAGTTTTTCGAGCACATCAAGTGCTATCTTTGTTTCTGACTTGTACCACAGGCTCCTTCTCTCTCTCCACTGCCTAGATCAGCTTCCTTCCCAGAGTCAACAAGTGTTGAGTGGTCTGCAATTATCCAGAAGTACGAGAGAAAATTGCGGAAAAATGTTATCAATAGTTTTCGTTATGGTTCTAATTATGTCCAAAAGGGGTGCAGGGGTGTTTTTCTTCTTGATTTATGTCCCCCGGAGCGGGTATAATCGCCGCCATTATGAGTTATGATCATGTCCGCAATACACAAATGTCATTGAATCTCTTTTTGGTGGTCTAAAAATATTACTCGCATACTTACCCAATCTATTTTGCAATTTTAGTACATTTAACAAAACATGCCTCCTACCGGCGGCCATCTTGGACACTTAAATTTTAAGCCCACTTCAGGAAGGTAGAACTTTATTTCCTTTAGTCCTGGATAAAATTCCTATCTATAATGAAAATACAATAGCAGTTTTTCATAAAACAATGGTGGCCATTTTGAAATAGGCAGTACGCGCTATTGTGCAACTTTTCGGGGCGGAAACATACCTAATCCTAGTCAGGGGACACCCCCTTCAAGGTGATATATTGGAAAATTAATCACCAGGTGGGTGCAACAAACTCGAATTTTAAGGCCCGTACAAAAACTGGCTTATGGACTATACCACAAAGAATAAACTGTCACACAGATCCCATTGAAATTCAGACAGCAATGATTTTTACAATAGAAGAAACACTAACAGAGGGTAACGTTTTAAGAGCCAATGTTAACCAATTAAGTTTGAAAGAAGAGATACCCCACTCCTATGCCAATATTTAGAGGTTTACACAAATCGCCCATGTTGATATTCCAAATGCACACTTAAAATGACTGAATTACAAGCGGATATCGTCGATTGACCGTGAATTAGTTTTTACCATAGTAAACTCAGCATTAGCCGTCTCTTCGTGTCTATTATCTCCCCGCCTCGAAATAAACCTTTTGAAACGAAAAATACACCAAATAAAAAGATGAACTATGGTCGCTACGATTAACATTATAACTAAAAACGCTAGCGCCATTGCAACGTTTTCGTTAAAATCCAGAAAACTGTAAATGTAAGGGGTTTTATATCCCGTTCCTCCGACAACCCAATAGATAAGAGCAAATATGAAGTACGTTAACCCGTATCCTACTGGGTATATTAAATGAAGTAGTCGGACTGGGGTTGAAGAGAAACAGATGTCGACGAGACCTATTACAGCTGGGGCGAGATGTGCTGTGACATCGTGGATCCATTCTTCGGTACGGTCATCGTTTTCTTCCATGTCAGTGCTATTCTGCATAGCGTCAGTGCTATTCTGCATCTCGGCGTTCGTGTCACCACTACCATCGTGCAAGATTGTCCAGTAGACGACCGCAACGATGATCTCAGCATTGACGAAGATGTTGAAGAAAAACCACTGCAACATATGTCGAATTCCCACATCTAAAAAGAGAAGCAATAATTAAAATCTCAGTTGGCAGAAAAGTATCTAGGCATGTTTTTCGATCAGTATCGTGCCTATGTCCGATAATTTTGAAAGTTTACCAAATATACAGTTGTTGCTTAGGTCTTGCTCTTTCATTTAACACCTAGCTTGTAAAAAATCGCGCAAAAATGGCGGAAATAGAACCCCGAATAGAACACCCGAAAGACGCAAACCACCTGACCAAAAGTTGCACTTTATGGGAGTATAGGCTTTAATAATAGAAATAATGCAACGGAAGTTGTATTCACTTAATTGAGTTGAGTTGGGGTGACTCGACTGAGGCTAGTCAAGGTATGAACTAGTCACACCAACTCAACTCAGCCAAGTGAGCTGTACTTTGTTTCATTAACTCAACTCAGTCAGGTTAATGCAACGGCCCGTTTGCATTATTCCTATGAGTGACTGGCTCAATCAGTCGGAAAATCAATAAACAGCGTTAGTGCTGCAGCTACTGGAACGGGCCGGTGTAGAAGTAATTATTGTCCGGCGTACTCATAGTCCTCCCACACACACACTAGGTTACCATAGGGCTCGGATTCAGTGACCTCACGCAACATTAGTTTCACGCTTTATCCGTTATCGTCTATGGAGCCCCGGACTGTGGCTCCCGCCGGACTATATCTGCTTTCACACTGGAATAACATTTGTCATCATAGCCAAAAGCACTCTGCTAAAAGTTGTTGTTTCAGACTCGTACATGGGTTAATATATTTTATCACTTTGCCACAATAAGCCTGACATTGCAGTAACTTAACACTCTTGGGTACTTGTATTTAAAATATTGGGATACCTGGGAAAACAGTGACAAATGCAAATGACCATCACTTTTATATTCATACTACAGTTTTGAGAATAATTTTGTTTAACTCCTTGACCAATAAAACACTCATTTTGACACCAAATCATCTTCTTAGGTTATATAATAAGAAATATACGGTTTTCTTTGACGAGATGTCGGCCATCTTGAAAAATAGCCGTGTATATAAATTTCCATGACTCAGACAATTCTGTCAATTGTATATTGAACCTCTTGACCCAGACAACATACATTCCGACACTAAGTCGCCATAGTAGCTATTACCTTTAAAATGGCGGCCATTTTGGAAAATGTTGGTTTATGCAAATTGCCATCTCTTTTATTTTTGTCAAGTATTTTCATGAACTACACAACCCAATGATCAATTTTAGTTATGATTGCAAGTGTTATTATTCCGGCCTAGTTGGTAGAAATCTAAGGCCCTTTTTACCTGATGCTGCAGCACTCTATGGCAGTCATACAGGCAGTCCTCGAGCCTTCGGTCGCGACGGCGATTATTTAGTACTAGACAAATGCACTGGGCGCTGTGTTTATCCTTATCATACTTAGTTTTGCTCGAGCCCCCTTATGGGGACTACGGAACACAGCATATAAGGATATCCCCCCCCCCCATAACGCGGATCTTGCATTGTACCACACAGTGACCATTGAAGTGCAACTTTTGGTTAGGTTTTGGTCTATCCGGGAGTTCTCTAGCTCTCAGCAATTTTTGCACGCTTTTTTACAAGCGAGGTGTTAATAATACGTTAATATGACGTAGGCCTTTATTTCGAAAACTTTCAGAATTATCGGACTTAGGCACAATGAGAATGGAAAAATATGCCGAGATACTTTTTGTGCCAACTGTAGGCCTATAGTACAGTACTAAGAAAAACAAGACTTCTGTCTGGCTATGTATCGTATTTGTGCTTTGAGGTTCGATCTGATATTTGGCACGTTCAGAGGTGGGGAACGACAGTACGATTTGTTATTGGGCTTCAAAGTGATCCTGCGGGTCAAAGGTCATGTAAGGTCAATTTGCTTCAAAATGCCCCAGAAAGCGTATTGAGCCCATCCCACACTGCACTAGTTTTTGGGAAATTTCACTTCAATAAGGTCATGTGATCCCACCATTTTATTCTTAAAGGGGGATGTTATGTCTATAAATTTTTAATCTTGATAGAATGGCTTTTACCCCAAAAACCCATCTGTAAAGTTTCGCGCCGGTATTTAAACCCGTTTTGAAGCGAGAGCCAAAAACCTAATTCTGTAATCCATATAGTGTACTCTAAGGATAAGCAGCGATTTGCTGATCCGAAACATCGAAAAATTTATCAAAATTCGTATTTTGGTATTTTGTTACTGGTATAGATGTGCTAACATTACCTGCAAGTGGGTGGCTTGAAATCCGTGTATTAAAGACACGGCAGTACATTTTATTTGATATTATAATTTCTATACGTGCGTATCAAAATTCCGACTTGAGATCAAATAAAAATTCCTTTAAAAAAGAAAGGGCGAGTCAAGGGGAAATATCCATGTAAAAGGTATGGGAAGGGATAAATAAGATGACATTTTGTGGGAGTTTTTGCAAGTTGACTTATGTGACTTTTTGCACATACTTCGCCGAGGCACACATGAACGTAAATATTTAACACAGAGTGAATAGGGGCTTCATATCCCTCTTACATTTACGATTTTTAAAGGTTAAAAAATGTGACCAATCAACATAGAACATACTACACCTTATTCGGGAAAACAATAAACGCTATACTTACCCACCACAAGATTGACCACTGCAGACTCACCAGCAGAACCGGAAGAAGCAATTCCGGATATTTTGCATGCCGACGGACGTAAAGTATTTTACAGGATTTCGGCACACGTACTAAGTGATCATACATATTTGTTTTAAATTTATAAGCTCTTCCCATGTAAAGCTCCCACGTTCAGGCCACATTGTCACCCAATGACTTCCATTTTATTTTCCCTTAAAGTTTACTTCGTACCCCAAAGACAATTGTCAAACTGTTTAAAAATGTTCACCACGCCATTGCAACTATGTCAATTCATTACAAACTTAGACATTCGTTACTCGTCAGACATCTTACCTGTCCATTCCACCGTATTTGTAAATATCACATTTATAGAGTGTGCCAATTGCAATCTATCTAGACTACTACAAAATGAGATCAATGGTCATACGCACTCAGGTAAGGTCACAACACACGGGGGAAATGCACTAGTTACTCTACTACACAATGAGATCTGTCTGCCGACTAATGCGTTTTGACGCACATTGACCTATGGGCTGATGTTTGGCATACAGTAGAAACCAACACCCTGAGGTTTATCAGCAGGGTTTTCATCAGGGTGACCCCAAAAAATCAAAAGTAATCTGGCGTCAATTTGGCGATAAAAATGCGTATAATGCCAAAAAGACCGCTAACCTATCAAAGAAACAAGTATGAGGTCAAAGGTCACACCACACACCACACACAGGACAAAGGTTGCTTTCAATTTGGTAAGAAACCAAGTAAACAAGAAGTTGGGTGACCACATAGTTACAATACTATACTGACTGCAGATCACTTTTGGCCACCAGAAAACTACTGCCTCACTTAAATAATTGTAATAAGTACTGCACTTTTCAAACCATGACTAAATGTAATAGTAGAATGATTTTCGTATTTTCAGTCATGATCAATCAAAGTACTACGCATGCATCAAAAATTTAAGAACCTCATTAAAGGTGACTGATCCATCAGAATCCGACATTCATGTTTCCTCTAAGCCTCTGGCTTACATAAAAGCAATTTCAATCTCCAAACGTTTGATATGAAAGATTTTGAAACGTTTTTATCATAACATCAAATAAAACATTCTTAAAGAGACATGAGATTTCCAGAAAGAAGCGCCCCAATTTTTCTCGAAACCCGTTTTTTTTACTTTTTGAATGCTTACCAATGTATAGATCGCACCTTTAGTGAATAATCCGAAGACGCCGTCATTTATGTAATAAAGATGGCATGATTAGTAGTTTCTTCTGTCGTGCACGACAAAAGTCAAAGCAGGGTATTCTATAGGGAACAATTACGATAGCAGGCAAGTAAAACAAGGTTTGCGCGTTTCTTTTGCACCTTGGGTCCTAACCTTCGAAATTTTCTCGGTTAGTTGGTTCTACAACGATCCAGTGAATTTTTACAGAAATTCGTATCCTCCAAAAATCATGTCTCTTTAAATGGGCATTTCGTGATCCACAGCATAGTACCCTTGATGTACCTAAAAGAAATAAGGATTTTCATATCAGCTGAGCCGTTGGCTCAGTATTACAAAATAAAGCATCATCTTACTACATACCTTCAACATACCCTTAACATGGATTTTCCTATTGACTTCGCCCTTTCCTTTTTAAAGGATTTTTTAATTATTATTGATATCGCCACAGATAATATCGCCCACGACTTGCTGCATGTTGGTTCACATCATACCGATTAAGACGCTGTTACCATCAAACTCACTGTAAAAAAAATTAACAAATAAAAATTCCTTGACAACATATACTATTTCATAATTTTTTCGTCAATATTTCGTTTTTACGTGTTAAGCCAATGGCGATGTCTAAATTTGGGATTTTCTGGCCTCACTCACCCTGTTTGTCCGTTACGCTGCCCCTCTATTCATGTTTTTATTTTAGTGCAGGGGGGGTCGGACACGACTGCTCGATTTGGGCCCCCATTGGGGATTTTCCAAACGGTCATTTAGGGAATTCTTACGTTCATTTTCTACGGCAACCTCGGTCCCAGTGACAGTGCAAAATTCACCTTTTAAAACACATCGTTCATACTTTAGTATATCATGATAATTTAAGGAAAAAATTATTGATTCAAAATCCGTCGGTGTTAGTGGGATTAACCCCGCTGCAAATAGTGTAATTTTCCAATAACGGTCATGTAGAATTTGATCTTCGTGAGCAGGCCTGGCCTTAAGTCAAGTCTTTTGTGTGACCCGTTCGATTGCGTAAGACCGCCCCTCCTAACTAACCGTTAGTCCTTTGAATAAGACTAAGCACTCGGTTACGCTGAAAGTTGATGCCGTTCCGTTGCTGTTTAGGTTTGGCATGTCCCTACCCCCCCTGGTTTTAAGTGTTAACCACCCCACCCCGTCGTGTTGTTTAGTGCATTACCGCTCACTACGGTAACAGGTGTGGAGTTGTATCGCTTTGTATTTCTACTCTTTTGAACATATCTTTTTGTAAATATACGTTCATGTATTCGCTGGCCTATCTATTGAGATACATTCCAATGACGTAAAATTGCACAACATTTCATAAACATCATACTGTAGATTTAGAGGATATAAACGGCCGCATGTTTCTGCCACACTGCTATTTGAAAAGTAGGTTCAAACCCCCACAACGAATAGAGCTGGCTATACCCTCGCCCAAAAACCTTTTCCGTGTGAATCTCAGATTCTTGTTATTGACGGCTCTGTTTTGATATGGCAGTTTGTGATTAGTCGTTGGGTTTTCAAAAATTATAACACAATGTTCAATACATCTGTAATGTTTGGGATATATAGGCGTAATACTTAACATTAAGTAATGAATAGTTATTAATCTTTTCCCTGGATGGTCAGCGTACTTACGAGCGATGGCCATCTCATGGCATTTCCGTGGAATCTCCAGGTGAAAGCTAAAATAATTCATCCTTTTCTAGCTAGAAACTCAAGTACTTAAAGAGACATGATACATTTCCAAGAGAATCGCCCTCCCATTCTTTCGAACCCAGGTTTTTTTGCATAAGTTGGAATGCTTACCAAGGATTATATCACACTTAAATGAATAGCCGAATACGCCCTTCTTTATGTAATAAGACGACGTACTTTCTGTCGTGCACGACGAAATTCAAAGCATGGTTTTCCTGTCTAGGGACGATTAGGATAAGCAAGTCAAAACAAGTTTGCGGTTTCTTCGTGTGCTTGTGTGTCCAATAAACCTTCAAACGTCTCGGTAGGTGGTCTACAACGATCAAGTTCATTTGATAGACATTTATATCCTCAAAAAATCTGCATTTTCTAATCGAGCACGCGGGTCGTGTCTGGTTTGCAGTCAAGGGGAGCCACGGTAGGCTCCTATCCTTCCTGGTAATTGCAAAATAATAATTACTACAGAATGTTATTAACCTTAAACCTCCACTTAGATTTAGAGGGGAACCTAGAATCGTTTTCGTGAATGAGCCTACTGTAATTGAACAATTTGGGCGTCACTATGCTGACATAAGGAAGCTTTACCACTGATTTTTATTCTCGTACGGGTGTTTGTGGTGTAAGTGGGTCCACAGGTACAAGAAACATACGGGAGAAAGGTTGGAGCTGGCGAGGTGGAGCGGAGGAACGTGACGGGCAGCTCCACAACCCAGAACCTGGGACTTCCCTCTGAATATAGCAGAGAATGTAAATGTTATCGATATAATTATGAAAGGGGGAAAGGGGATTTATTACAACTAGATACAACAGCGATGTCTGCATCACAGTTCCTATCCTCCTAGTTTACCATTGTCGAAGATCCTTAGTGTGTAGAATAAAAGCACACATCTCGACTGGAGTGGGTAAATCGTGATACGGAACAGTGGCGACTCTGAGTTTGTACCCGATGCTGTGATTGGCGTGGATCTTGCTCCTGGGAATGGATATATGGAATTTTTCCCGGTGCTGCTGAGGGTCACAGGTGCCGAATGATTGGTTGTTCTTGCTCCGGCCCAGGTAATGCGCAAGGTGGAGTTTTTGGTGCACTTGGAAGGGGTTGGAATTCCGGTAATGAAAGCGAAGTGGAAGAACTCGGGTCGCATAAGTTTGTCCGGAGCGTTGGTGCGAAGTTTGTTGCAGGAGGAGTGCCATTCACAGTCATTAGGATTGGGCAGAAAAACGGGCTTTAGAGCCCTTGGCCATGGGTGAGGTGCTGTGTTAAGTCTGAACAGGAGAGCGCCACTCGGCGGGAGTTGGTAGAACCTAGGTAGAGGAGCTTGAAATGCTTGGACAGGTTGGGAGTACCGGTGTGAAGTCTGGGAATCAAGGAAGAGCACCACTCGGTTTTTAGGAGCGACGCGGAGCTCAGAGCGCTAGGTTTGCAGGAGCGCTGGTCCGAATAGTATAGTAGATATGTGCATTAATTGTGCACTTGGTGATAACAGGCATGAAATTTGGGCACACAGTTTGGTGCATGTTCTAAGAAGGAGTTTTGGCTATAGGGCTATCGCAGTATTTTCGTGTAAAAAATGCAAGCCATTTTCAAAATGTCTGCCATTTCTGGTATTTTAGCTCTTTCATGGACTGAATTTGTTTTTTTTTGTTTGTTTTTTGGTGCTACCAAACATGATTTATAACCTACAGTCTGCCTAAAATAGAAGGACATCGGCCGTCATCAGAAATGAAGGAGGCCCTCTATACATCATAGTTAAAGTTCATCATAATTTGACTTGGTGTTTTCAACTAAAACTACTTTATCATGTATGCCAACGGTTTTTTTTATCCTCAAAATCACTTGTATCAGAAAAAATGGAAAAGTTCTGAAAATTCAGGGGCATGCTCTCTGGACAAAGCAAAGCTTAGAGCATCCCTCCATTCCAACGACCAGTTACGATTTAAATTAATAAGCAGTAAGATTTTGGCATAGCTGCCCCTTTATGTTAGTAGCTTGTAAATGGTGCCAATAGACCTTTTGTCCTTCATAACTACAAAGAGGCTAAATGAGGCAGCCCTATATAAAAATACCCAAATACCCATTAGCTTATGCTGATGTATATAATGAGTGCTAAGATTGATATTAACCGTCTTGACACAAGCACCCCATTATGCAACACAATGGCCCACTCTTAATGGCCCATGACCGCTCTTATTTAATAATCATGAGCAAGTGAACTCTCCTCATACTATTAAAATCTCATCCATGCGCAGTTCAATAGCTTCATTCACCATTATATACACCCCCTGAATTTAGTATGAATTTAATGATACCCAGACCTGCCTGGTCAGCGGTTTTGTTAACATGTACCCATCCAAGGCATCTGAACTGAGCCCTTGGTATCGATTAGCGTACCTTACTCATAGTGTGTATGGCGTGTATATATATGTAATAGGTTGTTGTTGTTTTTTGGCATTCATTTAGTTGTCACCGCCCCCCCAAAACAAAAATCAAAATTGGGGTCTTTCCCCCCCAAGAACCAAATGCCACTCACATATACGTTGCTTTTAATAAAACGGCACATCTTGGCAAGCTGGCGTTGGTGGTTCTTGGGAAGGGTCATATTTGGAAATTCAATTATTACCCATTGAAGCCTGTATTTAATTTTAAATAAAGCGACTTTTTGATAAGTTAAATGTACAGTTTAATTTTTTTAAACCACGAAAAGGTAAACTTGAGCATGTCCCTTTATCATGCGGATGTTTCAAAATCATCAGTTCTCATGAAAACTAGAGAGGGCGTCCTTCATTCCTTATCCGGGCGATGTCCTTTATTTAACGGTAACTATTACACAGTATTTCTTTAACAGAAAGGGTGTCCATTTTCCAAAATGGTGGCCAATGTTTTCTCAAAAAGCATTTTTGTGTTTCCAAATGGTGGCCAGTTTCCAAAATGGCATTTTTTTTTCCAAAATGGGCCTGCCATTCCTTTATGTTAAACTCCCAATTTTTCATCCACTGAAATATGCTAGTTTTTTATACCAAGCATATTTTGTCACACCGCAATCCAAAATAACCTGTAAATAGGCCATCAATACAAATTTGTTTGATGGTTACTATGTCAGGCTTTATGTTACACAGCAATGCAAAATACAACCTGTAAATAGGAATCAATTACAAGTGGCATACATTTAAAATAGGTCACCATTGCTTGTTTTCTCTTTGTTGCCTTGGTAGACTGAATAAACTCAAACATATTAAGAATGGCTTTTGTTAGTTTTTTCATAACAAAAGATTATGAACATAACTCACATATATGTTTCTTATTAATAAAACGCACTCCTGCAAATCGGTCGTTTGTGGTTCTGGGGGAAAGGGTTCCCTATTTGGAATTTCAATTAACCCATTGAGCCTGTATTATAATTTTAATAAAGCGACTTTTTTGAGAATTTATGTAAGTTTAATTTTTGAAAACCACGAAAAGGTAAACTTTGAGCATGTCCCTTTATCATGCGGAATGTTCAAATTCTCAGTTTCTCATGAACTAATAAGGGCGGTCCTTCTGTCCTTCCGGCGATGTCCTTTATTTACGGGTAAAACTATTACAAAGTAGTTCTGTAACAGAAATGGTTGCCATTTTCCAAAATGGGGTGGCCATTTTTCCAAAATGGGCATTTTGTTCTTCCAAAGGGTGGCCATTTCCAATGGCATTTTTTTCCAAATGGCTGCCAATTCCTTTATTTTAAACCCATTTTCATCCACTGAATATGCATATTTTTTTTATACAAACCTTTTTGTCACACAGCAATTCTCAAAAATAATCCTTTAAATAGGCCATCAATACAAATTTTGTTTGATGTTACTAAATGTCAGGCATTTATGTTACACAGCAATGCCAAATACAACCTGTGAAATAGGGAAATCAATACAAGTGGCAGACATTAAAATAGTCACCATTGCTTGTTTTCTCTTTGCCTTGTAGACTGAATACACTCAAGACATATTTAGAATGGCTTTTTGTTATTTTTTGTTTCATAACAAAAGATTATGAACATATCCAAAATGGGGTGGGGGGGTTCCAAAGAGTATAAATCTGTTATGGTACATGGTCTAATGATACGATCATACACTATTGTAACAAGTTACATACCCGTGAAAGGGCTGCCACATGATAGCAATGGCAGGCAGTGTTTTACATAAATCCTATGCCCTGAGTCCCTGTGGGGTATGACTTATTCCTTATTATAATAACTAGAATGCATTATGGAATTTCTTCCCTCATACACAATACTAATTTGTCTAATGTCCTTACCTAGGAAGAGGTAACTAAAGAGCTTAACCCTGTGCAGGATAGATGCACCAATAGGTCTTATAAAATTGCCAAAAGAGAGTTTGGCTTACAATGTCAATATCTCAAATTATCAAGGAATTCACCACATCTTCCCCCTACAAAAACCGATGTATTTTATGTATCATTTTCACCTTAATGATCATGTCAAGACTTAGTCAACAGATCTGTAGGCACTTCTTGTGTTCTTATCGCACTCCAGTTGTCTCTTTTTCCTCCCAGCAGGTGCTAAGCGTTTTATGTGGGAATTACCGTGTGTTCCAAACTTTTCTGGCCTCACTGGCCAGGCGCTTATTTAGCGTTTATTTTGGTTTTTTTTTTTCCGTTGTTTTCCCTCTACTCATGTGCCTATTTTTGGCTTTAAAGGGGGAGGTGGGTTTGGGCCATTTTTTGGTTCAAAATTTGTTTGTCAGGTTTTCACATTAATTATTCCTTTCTGCTTTGTTTATTTGTAAAATGGAAGTTTTGAACAGACAGATGCTGTTTAGCTGTTAGTAATATATTTAATAGGCGGTCCCCGGGTTTTTGCGAAATATCCACCTGGCAATGAATGACCCCAGGTTTTTCTTAGTGGCCTTTGACCTTAATGACCTCTGAATGACTTTATAACCCTTTAAATGTTTGGCATCATCAATCGCCCCCACCAAGTTCGGCTGGATACAACAAAGTTTACCCAATTTGACCTCCTTTGACCTTGAATGACCCATGAGGACTTTGTTGTGACCTCGTTAGATTATGGCATCAACAATCAACCCACACCCTCCAGTTTCATGTCCTATACACCAACAGTTACTCCATTTGACCTCCTTTGACCTTGAATGACCCTATGACCTTGTCGTGACCTTTAAAAAATTTTTGGCATCAACAATCGACCCTACCCTCCAAATTTTCATGTCCATACACTAACATTTACCCTAGTTGACTGAACGACCTCTGATGACCTTGTCGTAACCTTTCAACTTTTCGGCATCAACACATCGCCCAGCCCACCAGGTTCGTATGGATACACCAAAAGCTTACCCTTTGACCTCCTTGACCTTGAATAACCCAAAGGACCTGTCATGACCTCCAAAATTTTTGGCGTCAAAAATCGACCCCCCCGTCCAAGTTTCATGTCCATACCCCAACAATAAACCGCCCCCCCGCAAAAGCCCCCTCCCAGGACCGAGCCCCTTTACATCCGCCATTGAACCTCATTTGACCTTGAATGACCTCTGATGACCTTTGATCCACTAACTCAAGTAACAACCTCGGTCTTCGGACGGTCACGGGGCACCCCACCCACCAAGTTTCAAGGACGCGCGACCCTCGACTCCGAGAAACCAACGTTTAACCTATTTGACCTGAATGACCCCTAATGACCTTGTTTTTGTGACCTTCAAAATTTTCGGCATCAGAAATCCGAACGTGGCACTCTTCGGTCCAGAAAATAGACGCGGTTCATTTGACCTCTTTAACCTTGAATGACCCTCGAGATGACTTTGATCCACTAACCAATACAACTCGTCTCGGAAGGTAAGGCACCCACCCACCAAGTTTTCAGGAACGTGCGACCCTCGTCTCCGATAACATAGACTCGGTCAGGCAGACAGACACAGACTGACAGACCACCAGTATTATTATATAGATAATCTTGATATAGTGCCTAATGTAGGCCTCTAGACACGTCACAAAGTTAAAAATTAGCAATAATATCGTTATAAATTTATCAAATGGCAAATCAATAGATAAACTTCTAGGTGAAAACAACTATGTCGACATCAATGTACCACGATTTAAGAAATACTTAAAGGGGTATAGCCCGATTTAAGTCTTTAATTTTAGCTTAAAGATGCATCACCCCAAAACCCGATCTATAAAGTTTTTTTCTCACCGATATTTCAACCCGTTTTGAAGTGGAGAGCTGTGGAATCCACATCTACCGCCAACGGATTGATGAGCAAATTTTGACCAGATCTAGAGTTTAGTCGGTCATCTAGGTAGAAAAGAACCAACTTAATGCTTTATACCTAGCCTTCGGGGGTAAGCTTTGAATGTCATAGTGTCCAAAGTGGCACTGAAGTCCATAACACTAATAAGCCCTTTTGTTTGTCAAATCAATCAAATGCCATTCTGCGCCTTTAACAATACAATCTCCGCACTGTGAAATTGCTGTATGCTGGCTGCATCGGAACAATGGATATCATTATCGCTGAGATAAGTCGACACTGATTGTACTAGTCTTTCAATCACCTTTCCAATAAATTGGAAGATTGGATATAGTGCATAATTTGGAGAGGATGGTGGTGTATGGTGGTCGCGATCTGGATTCTTCAGCTGCGGATGACAGATGAAATTCATGCTTGAGAGCTTTGAGGAAATACATCGTTCCACGCAGGGAAAAGTTGTTAACAGATCAAGTTTTAAGAGACGGCAGTAGTAAATCATTAGACTGTTACGCAGCTTTTTGATTTTGTTGCTGGAAAAATTCTGGCAAAAACTGGTAGCAAGATCATTTAGACATTCATGGGTAGGGATTTTATGTTTCACTCTAGAGGTTAAATTGCAGACCACATGGAAAGGTCCCATTGGGTACATGTAGTAATCTGATTTGCTATAATATCTTCATGTCTTTTATCAAGAATCAGTTTATTAAACTGTTGATATTGTTAATTCATTAACAAGAGAATTGGAGTTAGCATCTAAACCAGAAGTGCACATCTATATCAGAGCAAAGAATTTCTCTTTGATGTTGCAATTTTTCAAGTCTGCATACAAGTCTGCACTGAAGAGCTGCTTTCAGGCATTTTCCTGTCGTCTGCAACCCTCCTTGCCATCACAACTTGGAAGTTCTTGGCATACTTTTTCTAACTTCTGGAAGGGTTTTCCATAAGATTTCCCAATACTCTTTTCATTTCCACCCAATACTCTTTTCATTTGTAGTCCATCCTTATTCACTTGGACATTGAAGCTCAGGAGATACAATCATCATTTGAGCCCAACAGTAACCGACTTGATAGGTGGCTATCTTGGTATGTTCAGTGAGTGCTCTCTTCATTGGAGTAAGAGCACATGATTATACATCAAGACCACAAAGCGCTCTATTTTATTTTATTTTTTGTACAGACATGGACCAGTAAACTTCTGCTAAATGCCATATTCTGACATGTAGATTAAAGCCACTATCAGTCATTTTTTTCCAAACTCAAAATGCCCAGTTTGTGTCAAAATTGTTAGGTCATATCAAAACCTTGTATATATTACTCTACTTTGTGAAAAACAGACACTAAAGCATTTTAAAGCGGTTTTGAAGATGCCATTTATGACTGTTTTGTTTACCAATAAAAGTTAGGATTCGACTTTGCAGACTTTGCAAATGCAGTAAAATCGTAATTTCTTGACAAATACGGCGTGTTAAGCTTAGTCACTTTATTTACAGAGGTCTTTACTACAACCATTTCCAATACAACAGTGCAAAAAAATGGACTTCGATGAAAAATATGGGGCGCGCTTTGTTTACATTTTGAAGACATCGCTGATAGTGGCTTTAAGACTGGTACTTGTAGCCAGAATGTTGCCCTCAAGTTGGATCAAGATGGATCACATTCAGTTTGAAAAAAAATGTGTCTTTTAATGAAGTCTGGCAACCACTTGGTATGGTTTGTTTTGTTGAGTTTTATTGTGGGTATTACAAATTTACCATTCAACATAAGAAGTAATGATGATGAACGTTATCTCTACACGGTAAACCAATGCATACATCAGTGGTAGCTATGTTGTAAGTGAAAATCACTGTTATATCAGAATAACCTAATTGTTTTTTAATTAAAACCCATTCTTAAAGAGACACTGGCACATTTGAAAAATACTGCGCCCTCAATATTTTTCAAAATCTATATTTTTGCATGGTTGTAAAGCTTTTATATACAAAAGCCCTCACCCGAAATAATTAAGACCAAATCAGCTTCCTTATGGGTAAACGGAACGATTTTGTAATTTAGCGTCGCCGGCGACGCAAAATTCAGCAGACGACGAAAATGGCGTTTAACACAAGAACACACACGCCGTATGCATGTTTCTCACGCTATGTACACTGTTTGACCGGTCTATAACCTTGTGTTTTACTATCAGTGAGTACGAGTCAAAAATATTCATGTAATATACACATTTGTTGATTAAAGTTATGGAAAACTTAAAATTGGCCTACAAATTACCTGGATGTCTTTATCCTCATATTAATGTCCCTATCTGTTTTGGGGTATGTTATTTTTATGTGTAAAATATATCTCTGTTCTTCCAATGGCCTAGACTATCATTTGAGAGCAAATTGAAGAAATTTCATATTTTGTGAAAATGTGCCAGTGCCGCTTTAAGACACACCCTAACTGTGTGAAGACTTTGTGACTCTATTATAACAAAATGTACATTTTACAACAGAATATAAAAGCACGTAATCTTGAAAACAATGGCCACATATTTGTCATGAACAAGTTTGAAATGCTCAAAATAAAACTTCTGTTTCAGTGATTGTTGAAAACAAGACCATTATACAGTATTATTATTATGCTAAATTGTAAAATAGCTGTTAATGCGGCCCATTTCTGGAAAATGCCGTCCTTAGTGCCTGGGCATATAAACCGCAATGGCCCTATGGCGAACGTCTTTCTAAAAACATCCCATGTGCTCAAAATGCCTGTTTGATGTCTAAAAGCACTGTATGTTTATCAACTCAAATATCGAATGGAGGCGGACAAATAGCAAGTAGCCTAATCGGCAGCCATTTTGAAAAATGGACACCATTTATCAGATGAAAAATATTTGCGGAGCCCCTATACCTAAAAACCTTCGTATGACATGCCCTAGATACGTGGCAAATTTCATGCTTTTTCACACGTTGCACAATTCCCCCAAAAATATTGACCATATCTACTCTACGAGAAGCTCGGTGCAGGAGCAGTGCATTCAGAGTAGGTTAGGAGTGATGGCAGGAAATGGTACGCGCTCGTAAGTGCGCTGGCCATCTCAGTTAAATTTTAAATAATAAATATTCATTTTACCTTCTAATATTAAGTATTTACACCTAAATACTCAAACACCTACGGGATTGCTACAGTGGGTTATAATTTTGTGAACCCACGACTAATCATTAAACTGCCACCATTTAAAAAAGAGGCCGTTACACATACAAAAGAATTAGAAAAAACCAAGTAGTAACCACCTTATAAGTAGTTTCAATGGATTGCCCTGACCCCCCAATACGATAAAACAACCTCTTGTTGACACTCCTTGGAAGTATGAAGCATGTATAGCTCAAAACTTCGATAAGGCGGCAATATTGGTGGCCTTATATGCCGTATCTGGTTCAAGATGATTTTAATGGATCCCTTGACCACCTTTAAAATGGAATGACTGCACCAAGAACACCACTTATAGTATTAAAGCCACTATCAGTAATTTTTTTCAGATTCAAATGCGAGGCGCATTTGTCTCTCTAATTGCTAGGGTTTAGGTTCATATAACCCCTTATATTACTTTTCTTTGTGAAAAACCGGCACTTGAGGCATTTTTAAAAACGGTCTGAAAGATGCATTTATGACTGTTTTTTGGGCCTCTTTAAAAAATGTAGGATACCCGACTTTTTATTAGTAAAACAAAGCATAAAAAATATACATTAATATCTTGACAAATAAGGCTTGTTATGCTTAGCGACTTACGGGGTCTCTACTACAACAATTTCCGATTACAACAGTGAAAAAAAAACCGGAATTATTGAGAAAAAATGGGGGCGCGATTTGGTGTACATTGTGAAGAAATCGCTGATAGTGATAGTTACTCTAGTAGTCATGGTGGTTTTGTATGCTTATTGTCAGAGCTAAACATTCAGGAATCACGAATGAAGGTCCAGGTAACAAGTATTTGGTTGTGGACATAATTCCCACTGACCGACGAAACGAAAATGCTGTGAAATGGCCACGCACCTTTTTTGGGGGGTAGCGCCCATTTTGAGGCGAAGTATTACTGACGTATCTACGAAACGTTGGACCTAGGCCCTAGGAGGTTGCGAGAACACTCAAAATGTGCGGCAATGGCCACATTATGGGGGGCAGTTAATATATTTTTATATCCAAAAGTCAAAGGTTTTTTTTTTAAGATAATTTCAAAAAACAGATTTCGCCATATTGCCGCCACTATACAAATTATGAAGGAAACTAGCTGGTGCCGCGCTTACGCGCGGGCAACCGCTAGCTGATCTTGAATGGGAGCGGGCACTATAAAATGGTCTTGATAAATCTTCACAGTTATAACCCCAAAACTTCGGAGACAACAATATTGTCTCCCGCCTTCTCTCAGGGGCGGCGACCAGCGGTTAACATCATAGGGAGAGGCGAAACACATAGAGGGGGCGAAACCAGTACAAATGAATTAATTTTGGTTGTAACACTATTTTCGCGATTTATTGCTTTTAAAACCCTGTTTTTCCTGAATTCTCAAAACTTCGGGGGGGGGGGCCGGCGGCCGCCCCCCAGTGGCCCCGCTTATCCTTATTTTGTCTTTATATGCCTCAAGTGTGTTTAACGTTGTAATTTTAAACAATCAAAAAGATTTAGACCCCCCCCCCCCCATCTCAAAATCGAGCTATGAAGGCCAGGATCTCGAACATTACGGCAAAAAATTTCATGTGCAACGCCAAGGGAACTCGCAATGTGTACACTCACCAAAGACTACCCTCAGGGCCGTAGCTTGTGCCTGTGGTCGGAACAAGTGAAGAAAGTTCTAAGTAAAGATCGGGAAATCGTGAAAAATCAGTTGCTTTGGACGCTACCATCCGCTGGGGAAATTTTCTCTGCGGACTTGACCTCTGAAAGCGCCATCCATCGACTTCCGTTTTCGACAATGTTTCAACCAAAGTCCTCCTCTATGGTCGCCGGCATAGTTGCGAGGACCCAATTGGCAACCCGTGTGTGTTTTGTGTGTCGTATGTTATGTAGTATGTGTCACTAAAATATGCTTTATTTTTAATTGACCTCCATGAAAAGTTCAAACGGACCAACTTGTGTCTAAGTGCAACTTGACAGGCAGAAGGAAGAAAGAACATGGGTCAGGACTTCCTAATATGTTGATGAGTCAAAGTCACGTGCCAAGGTCAAGGTTAAAAAAATGCCAAGGTCAAAGGTCATTGTGAGGCCAAGTTGAAAAATAGGCTAAAAATGTAAGATTGACTTCCATTGAAAAGTTGAAGTTTCTAACTGCGTCAAAAGGTGCACACATGGGATCCCTTTCCTATTTGTTGATGCGGTGTCACAGGTCATGTGCCAAGGTCAAAGGTCATGGAGGTCAATTTGTAAGTTAAGTGGTAGAGTTTCAGATAGAAGTCCCAAGGATGTCAAATGAGGTATTGCCATTCATTCGTTCAAGCCGATATGCACTAATCGTACATACTGCGCATGACGGGAATCAATTAATACCTGATTTGCATCCTGGGACTTCTATATGAACGTTTATCGATTAAGGTGGGAAGGACCCTTATTTTCTTTGAATATAAGCGAGCGCGAAAGACCGAGAACCGCAAAATTTAGTTAGAAAAATTTGCCAAATTTACCCAAAGACCCCATTTGTTAAAATTTAACAAAAACTCACCCTTATTTATGGCAATTTGGCTGTTTATCACCCAAGAACCCGTTTTAGCACGTTTTACGTATAACCGAAGCCCCTAACTTTGGAAAGCAACAGCTTAACCCCCGTATTTCATACATGTTCATGATCGGAGGTGAAATTCTTTTAGTGCAGCTTCGCGCAAATTCAAAACAAATAAATTTGAAAAACGAGTTCCAGACTGAATTTCAAGGACTATAAACATATTGGTGGTACGTATTTGTGCAAATTCTGCTCCTTCCCGGGCACCAGAGCTCAGAGATGGAGTGCCCCGGAAGTGCACCCCCCCCCCCCCGAGTAACAAACGATGCGGACGTGCCCCCGCAAATGGGTCTCATTTTAGTCTTTCTTGTACCTATATATGGACCCCGCGGTTTTTTTTTTTAAAGACACTTTTGGTTATAGTAAGTATCTTTTTTCCAAATTTTTTACAACTTGTTAAAAAATTAATCGATTCCTCAATCTGAAACCACAATTTTCCAAATTGCTAAAAAGGTAAAAATTGAGAAGAAAAAAGGGGCAAAGTATCCTACGTAAATTTGGCCAAAAATCTGCAGCTCTGGCATGGTCATTAGCTTGGTCACTTTTCGGCAAATCAACTCTTGATCAGGGGGTCCTCCTACTTTCAGACCTTAGCACGATAAGCGTCCGTCCTACCCAAACCCAACTTCAGACCCACACGGGCATAGTCAATATGTTGTCATTATACTCTCGTAAAAAATCTAGCAATATGTTCTAAAATTACAATTATACTTACAACCCTATGAATTACATATAGCGTGAATTTTGCTTTTGCCACTGCTATTGTGTTACTTACCGTATTTTATTGCACTCTACGATTATTTTCAGTAATATGGCTAAATGAAACTCCCATTTACACAATACATAATACCGATATTGGCAGATATGTATGCTGTACCGATACGTCATGTGTTTAAGTAGAGCGTCCGCCCCCTCCTATTTTCGAGGCGCTGATGGGAACAAAATAGGAACAGGCGAGGAAAAATGAAAGGTACCGTATATTGCACCGAGAAACACTGCTTACAAAAATTACGACAAAATGTCGTTTAATAACGACATACGACTCCTATACCGTACCTATTCAGATCAGACTGATCCCCCCCCCCCCCCCCCCCCCCCTGCTTAAAGACTGCATGTAAACCAATACTGTCAGTTTACAGTATTTTACTGGCAGCAATTCTGCCAACAAAGTATCGTAAAAGTGCATGCCACCCCTGTAAAAACAATAAACTAACAATTGTGCATGTTGCTCATGTTTGCAAGAATCAGAAATAATGTTAAAATTACAACGTTATACTAACGTTTGACAAAACATTAAGAACGTACGACTCTGTGCATCATGTTTAAAGCCCCCCCCCCCCAAGTTTAAAACTTTCATGTCAGCCTGCAAAACGATACAAAAATACGACAAAATTCCCTTAAGCAATTCGACTCCTCTACGTAACTGTTCAGTCCGACTGACCCGCCCCCCTCAATCGCTAAAAGACTGATGTCAAAACCAATTACCGTAGTTTTACAGTATGTTACTGGCAGAATATTATCCGTAAAAATTACCCCATTATGAATTGCGCGATTAGTTGATACACCGCCGGTTATTTCACCTTGCAAAAAATTGTTCGTTTATTGTTTTTGCAGTCACTGTTGCAAGAATCAGAAATAAAATGTTTAACATTACCAAATTACATTGAAGTTTACCAAAATAGATGATTTGGAAGTTGTTCCATGTACCACCTCTTGATTTTTGACAGGACACACAATTCTGTTTAATTATGGCCTAAACACTAACAAAACACCTAACCTCAAGGCCAAAATTAAAAAAAAAACGATTTTGTTACTTGTAGAACTTCGAAGATACATATGGATCTCTTGCCGATGATTTTTTTTTTGCCGCTGGGCGCCTGGTTTATCTTTGGTGTGTCTTTTTTGCGGATATTTGAGTAAATATGGGGGCCAATGAAGGCTCGGCCCCTTTTACACGATCCATGAACCGGTAACAGGCCTATGTAGGGTCTATTTAACGTACGCTCTTTACATTAACGTCTAGGTCTTTGGTCACTGAACCGCTGGTTTGTATTTTCTCAAGGACTTTAATGATTTGTATGAGAACCCCTGAGGGCAATTTCTATCAAAATTAAATCTTTATAACTTCAATTCGAAACATGAGAATATTTAAACAAAAACCGACCCATTGCAATACCAACATGGGCATGAAAAAAAAGGGGGTCATTTGATATACTGAAGTTGAAAACGGGACCGATGTCTGTAGCACGTCCCCGTATGGCCCATTGTGTTGAGACCCCCCCAGGGTTACGGGCAATTCATCAAAATTACATTATATACTTGAAAACCAGACCTGCTTAAAGCTACAGATATTTACTTTTAGGCCTAAATGTTGTCATTGTCATATTCGAACTCCAAGCGGTCTTGTGCATGCAGTACAAACATAATTAAAGCGAGCGAGTGTCCAGTCAGTTCTTGTATATACAATAGTCAGACGTGAAAGGTCACCATATTTCTTCCAAAATACGCTAATAATCATGATGCTAATTAATGAATACAAAAATAGTTTAAACGCATTGTTTTCAACTGGTCTATGAGCATCTTTTATCCTCTATTTTTGTTTCCAAAAAAATAATAATTTAGAAAAAATATATCAAAGATGTAAACGCGATCACGAGTTTACGCTTGGAGAACAAAAAGGTCACGAATTTTTGCGTCAAAATAAAGACGTTGGGATCAAATTAGAAAGTTTTCATGAAATTAAAATACGCAGTTATAAATAGTCTGAATGTTTTGCAGCTAGGCCTTCTTTTTCTTTTTGGGTCAGGGATTTCTGGTTTTCGTGTATGGAGTGTTATGTTTAGCCACTTTGCTGTCCCCGCTGGTTATCTTTTATCACCAAGAAAGAAAGGAAATAATAAATTTTACATAGAATAGCACAAGGTCCAACTCGCGGACCATGGGTAATAAGCCAACGAACGTGGATGACAACTCGTACCATATAAACCGTACCCTCAATTTGAGTATTTACTCTTGATTTAAAACACCGGAATTTCAATACGCCTTACTTTACTGTTTAAAACATGTTTTAAGCTTGGTACCACAGTGTATCTTGCAATCTCAATGAAATATCAACATATATCAGCGTTTGAATACATTAAAACCACGGAGCAACCGAGAGACACGATGGGAAGGGTGTTACTTGATTAGGGTACACATTCAACACATGGCGACCCCTGGGTCAACATGTCAGCCTCAGGGGAAAAACAACAGGCGAAGTTCGATTTTTAGTATAGATCCTAAGGTTTTCATGCCAAAAAAAAGGACGGGAGTTCACCAGAGACCTTGGTTTTGCTCTAACTCTCCTCAGGGATAAATTTTTGGGGCCTAGCTAAGGGTAGTCACAAAAAAGAAAATTCATATCCTTTCCGTTCTCAAATGGAAGCCCGTAAACAATTTTGTAAACTTTGAGCAAAATTGGGTAATATTGGTGAAAAATGTGCATTTTGAAGTGCTGGTATGTGTGTATTGCTCGCAACCAATCAGGTTATGAATTTTGTATTGCACAGAGCTAGTGACCATTTGGATTTCAACTGGGATAAATCAGCATTTTAATGTTACTCTTTTGTTTTCATGGGGGGCGGTCAAAATGGCCCATCGTTAAAGTGAAATAAGTGTTCACATTTATAGGGACTTTAGGCAGCAAAGTTTTAAATGATGCTGAAGGGTCTTTCAATGATCTAACCGCACTAACTGCAGCTTGGACATGAAACAGGACAAAAAATGAAGACCCCCCCCAGTATGCATGCAAAAGTCCCTACACTAAACCTGAACTTAGACGGGACGCCGTTCGTGGTGGGAACTAAGGAGGACTTCTACCGTGTATTTCTGTAGGGCCTAATGGAAAGGGTAAAAGCTGCTGAAGGATCTTTAATAATCTAAATACACTAACTACATTGCCGGTTCCAGGCTAAACCTTTCATGACCCCCCAAGGTGCCCCCCCCCCCCTTTTGTGGCTCAAATGAAAAAGTCGCTAAACTTACAATTTTTTTTTAAGCACAGCACACTACCCTTGCCGTAGCCAATGGAGGAGGGCCAACCCCCCCCCACACACACACACACACTAAATGAGAGGGGAGCCAAAAAGGGGAAGGAAAAAAAGACGAGAAGAGAGAAAGCAAAAGAGGAGAAGAGAGAAGAGATGGGAAAAGCGAGAGGGAAATAGGGAAAAGAACGCTAATGGCAAAGAAGAGAAGAGTGGGAAGAAGAGAGGAAAGAGGTTCTTGGCTGCCCACTACGGGCCGCATGGTTGGGATAGAGATACAAGCTAATGTAATTCAAATATGACATGATTAATCTCTATTGTATAAATTCAAAATGTGAAGAAATTAATTACAAAACACTTCAATATTCTAATATATTTAAAGAGTGCCAACAAGTTATCTATCCCTACTAATGCTCGTCGTCTCAGTTTCAGTTTGGGTAATTTTGCGACTTTTTCATGCGGACACGGGGGGGCGGGGGCAACCTTTTTTGGGGCATGGAAATCTTTGATTTTTTTAATTTTTTAGGTTTTTTCTTTTTTTAAAATTTCAGATTCATTTAAAGGACCCTTTTCAGCAAGCATTAACTCTGCTATTAGGTCCTATAAAATGAATAAAACGTATTTCCAATTTACGATGGGGCCATTTTGACCCCTCCCAATGAACAGAAAGGTAAGTAGTAACATTAAAATGCTGATTCTAGCCCGTTGAGATCCAAATGGTCAATAGCTCAGTGCAATACAAACGTCTCTAACTAGCCATCAATGATTGAGGTTTGTGAGCAAATACACTGTTATCACGGCACTTAAAAATCGCATGGTTACACCATATTACCCCAATTTTGCTCAGGTTAAAAAAAATTTTTACGGTTGCCTTTGGAACGGAACGGAATAGGAATTTTCTGTTTGTGACCTACCCTTAGTTACCCTAACAACTATCCCTGAGGAGAGTTAGAGCAAAATCCACGGTCTATGGTGAACTCCCATCCTGTTTTGGCATGAACACTTTATGAATTTCATTCAAAATTGGTATAGTGTGCGATATGTGAAAACAGTTTTGGACAATTATGTAATAAAAATTCCTTTAAAAAGGCACAAACGGGGCGCCCCAAGGAGTGGAGTCTTGTTTGGGTGTCATGTGTTGGAAAATACTTATGTAGAAAGAAACGGTGAACAATATCAGATTGCAAATTCGTGAAGTTTTAATTGCAACCTGTTAGTA
The DNA here is from genome assembly GCA_023653785.1 of Ophioderma brevispina. Classification (NCBI taxonomy): domain Eukaryota; kingdom Metazoa; phylum Echinodermata; class Ophiuroidea; order Amphilepidida; family Ophiodermatidae; genus Ophioderma; species Ophioderma brevispina. The sequence continues at coordinate 74,862 of JAMKCH010008627.1, forward strand.
GAAAAGTGTTTGACATAAGTATAATTATCTATCATATATATATATCACCCTATATGCACCTTTGGGAGACACTGATCTTGGTTATGTACCCTAATGAATACGTTAGGGAGAAATTTACTGTCTCCCTAACGCTTCCTTTAGAATTGCGGTTTCTTCCGTCAAAAGGGAAATATGAATATTAATTTATGACAAATGAAGGGTAATCCACTAGAATAACAAAGGCTATGAAGATTAATGAATTTTAAAGAACTATAAGTAGATCATATAAGCGAATGAATTATTCAACGGTCGCCCTAATATACCATTGGTTAGATGAGAGATAGGCGCAAAGATAGATGTTAGATACTAGATATTATACCCTATATTACTTCATAGATATATATAATACTATATAGATATATATAGAATATATAGATATTGACATACAAGAATATAGTTGAACAATTTAGTTGGGTTGGTGAACCTTATAAGCATTTCGTAACCTGTCGCTATTAAACTTTGTCCACCTTAGGGTCCCTGTCTGGCTACCGACCACAGGGCCCTTCTGCACACTATCCCAGTGCCCCCCCTTTTACTAGCTGCTCCAAAGGGGCCAAGGGTATTTTCTCATTTCGGGAATACCAAGCCCCTGTCGGGAGCATTTCACAGCGCACAGAGGTCCTTCCCAAGCAACACAATCCCCCTTCGCATCTACAAGAGCGGCCACTTTCCCAACTAACCAAGGTTCCTCCTTCCAACTATACCAGGGCACATTTCTACCAGTACCTTCACCACCTTCATCCTTTATCTATATGGACAATTCCAAACTAACCCATCCAACTACCCATCCCCAACTACCCCATGGTCCCCCTTTTTTTTTGTTTTTTTTTGTGGTATTAACAATTGATTCCGTCATGCGCTATATGATATTTGGCAGAAGCGCTTGACGGAATTTATAAAATGGGCCCAACGACATCATTTGGCATACTAGGAAACCTCTACCCAGATTTCCTTTCTCAACCGCCCAGAGTTCCATTTCCCAAATACACGGGGTTCTCTTTCCAAAACACGCACGGGTTCCACATGATACAAGGGTGTAGCCATGCACCCTTCCACCAAGAACAACCCATCATTCCGGTTCTCATTTGCCACCAAAATTGGAATTGACAAAATTAACTTGAAAAAACAAAAAACAATATATTTTAATCCTATTTTATAAAATTGAGTGTATCTTTTATTTTTTGATCTTTTCATTTTTATATATTTGTAAATCTTACTATTATTTTGGGTCACTATTGCTCACATTTCTATTTTTATTTAGAATTGTTTAAAAAAAACCTTTTTCTCGTATTTTCTTTTTTTAATGGATTTTTTTTCATTTTAATATTCGGGCTTTATTTCGTTCAATCCTATTTGTATACTCTTTAGTTTTAATATTTTGTCATATTTGCCTCATTTAAGGCTTATTTACTTGTTTACTTAATTTTTGTTCGTATTCGAGTATTATTTGGATTATTTCTAATCTTTTTAGACTTTAATTACTTACTAACGTTGTTCGTATTATTGCTTCAAGTTTCATTGTTTATTTATTATTGCGGTTTTTATTTTAATAGTTTTGAATAATACAACATCACAATCTTTGCTGAAAAAAAAAATTTCCTGCTTTTCTATGTGATACACCGTGGATAGTGGTTATTTTGTTGCCATTTTGTTATATTTTTTACAGTTAGTTTTGTGTATTAACCTTTATTATTAGGCAATGGAATTGGATATTTAGCTTTCCAGTTACCGCCCACCCTGAATTTTCATTTTTGTCAAAACTTTCATTATTTGCGAAAAGTCATATTTTGGAATCCTTAAATAACAGATCATAAATATCTAGCTTATCATAATATCAGACATGTCGTTCTGATCATTTTAACATATTTTGTGGATCCTGAGGTTGTTTACTTAGTGGTTAATCCTGAAAATTTTAGAGTCCCTACCAATGTCTGATCATACGCTGCGATCGTAGCTTACAATATTTCATATTGAAAAATGATTGTTTTAAGGCAAATATTACTATCTTAACAGTATCCATCTGTTATTAAAGTTGATGTGAGATATAGGAATTTAGGTTTAACATAGTATCCCAAAATGACGCAAACATTTATATGAAAGCTTGAAAAATATGAGAATAGTGACCTACCTCATTTTCTTTTCCTTGTTTAGAACCAAGTCAACACAGAAAATAACAATCCAATTCCTTGCTTAAATTAATAATATTTGTTTTTATTTAACTGTTAGATTATTTTTTATTTTTAATTAATTCTTAATTTAAATGTTTTCTGTTAATATTATTATTGGTTTCCGTCTTTTCTTTTTATTGTCTGTTTTAGCGTTTTCTATTGTTCACTCATTGTTAAATTGTTAATTCTTTTGAATTTTTATTTTGTATTATTTAATTGAAAATTATTTTATTTTTTCTTTTTTTTTTTTCATTGTCATTTTGTCTATAGTAGTAGGTTTATCAACTTATCTTTATTTTTATTTTTAAAGATTTTTATTTTTATTAGTTCACTTTTATTTGAGTTACTTTGTTATTGTGTGTATTTGCATTTAGGTTGCATTTGTTATTATTTTTACATTTATTTGATTTGTATATTAAACTTTTGTTATTAATTCTAATGTGCTTATATTATTTTATGTATTTTTAATTAATTTAAGTTAATATTGTTTTTCTTTAAAAATATTATACTGTATGTCTTTTCTTTTTTTATTTGTAATTTAGCGTTTCCTTTTTTGACTCATTGTTCAATTGTTAATTATTTGAATTTTATTTGTATTTTATATATGTTTAAAGTTATTTTCTTGTATTTCGGTTCGTATTTTGTTTCATGATTATGATTTTTCATTTTTGGCTAATTATTCCCCAATTCGTGATTCAATTTAAGCGTGGTGTAGGGTGTAAAACACAGACAAAAAGGGCCGAGACGGAAAGGGAAAAAGAAAGCAAAACAAAGACATCTTTCCTGATAACAAAAACTCAACAAGAAAAAACTCAATAACAACAATGAAAAAGCGAACATTTTCTTGAACGATTTCGAACCCAGGACCAAGGGGGGGGGAAAATTAATATGTGTTAAGGCCTTAGTAGACCGCTGCGCTACATGGAATTTCTATAATGGTGTATTGGCTCAATGGTATAAGCTGATGGAAGACTGATCGAGGTCACAATTGACACGCCCCAATATGGCGTGTTACCTGGAGGATACCATTACGTGTTTTTATTAAAAATATTCCCCTTGTAAATTTCCGAAGGAAAAATGGAGAACTTCTTCTTTAGTAAATCTCTGCCGAAAGAAATTAATTTTAGGTCATCGGTAATCCCGAACAACTCCTATATATTTTCCACCATATTTGGAACCTCCGCTATGTAACATATATCGTGATGTAAAGTAGAAATCCCAATTTGGCTACCGGTTCTACGGCGGTCCGGAAAGTGTAGGTAGATAACCCTAAACCATCGTGCATTCTGGACCAAAAGCATGAACTGCACACGGACATTCATTGGGGTGCACAAAGCAAACTTAGAAGGCGTGCCCAAAAATCGGACCTAATTAATGACGTCATATGCCACGCCCCCTTTTTGCATATTGCTTAATTATGTCAAAATGGAAATTCCTTAGAAACCTCTCATGTGTGTTTATCAATAAAGCTGGAACATAAAGATGTCGTGAAAGAACTTGTAGTAGGGTTATTAGCCATTTGGGTCATTATAGGTCATTAAAGGTCATTGGAGGTTATTTGCTATAAAATTTCACCAAATTTGGTTATCAAATTTCCACCACATTGCATTGCATACAATAAAGGCCTCCAAAATTATGTCAAACAAATTTTGAAATTGTAAAAAATAACAAATCATCAAAAACTGATTTTGTGTCATAGCAAAGGTAAATACTATTGTAGTTTCATGAACAAAATAGGCATATTTCAATTTCACAATTAGATTTTGGTGGATATTACAAACAGTGACATGCTGCTGCCGTTACATTCCCAAAATAGCACTATCAAACACCTCGTAACTTTGTGATGTTATTTAAAAAAGATGCATATTTGAAAGTTGGTATAACTTCTTTGATTTAAAAAAAGTTGTCTTTGTAAGAAGCTGTGTTTTCATTTTATTAAGACATGATGATATTTCGTCGTTGAGGATGCAACACAAACCCCTCCTTGTACCAAATTGAAACATTTTGCAACGACGTCTACACGGTTCTCAGTGGAAAATTTAACCATAAAGATGACAGCTTTGTTTGATTCTTTGTTTTTTTTTCTCCGATCGTAATCGCCCCTGATGATGTAAGTATGTTAAAAACTAATACAGTTTGCAAAAGGACATACCCTAAAACAGAGGAACTCAAAAAGTATAATTTTGCTGTGTAAGTCCACAAGGGTGGGGGGTGTTTAGGACTTGTCATGACAAACCAAGAATAACGATGTGATTGGAATTGAAATGTTCAGGTTCTAATACTTATGTCAGAGTCCAACTTCAAACAATTGTCCCAAAATTCAAAAACCTTAATAATTAGAGGTTCTGGGTCCCACACACAAGTCCAGCGCAAAAAAAATCATGTGGGCGAGTGGCGAGCCACTTGCAGTTCATTAAACAATAGAGGTAATTGCCTGACAAGCATACTCAGCGTGTCTACTTACCTTGGATATTCATGTCAGCCAGGGCTTCAATGGCTTTCAGGAGTTGTCAATATCCTGAGTAGTAGCTAAGGGCCAGGGTCCAACCAGAGGATCTAAGAGCTGGCGCATTTTGATGGACATGCAGGGAGAACTTATAATAGGCTTTTTTGAATAACCCAGAATGTCTCAAATCCCCTATGATATTTCAGGAACAATTTTTATGCATGGAATGAAATCAATTCACTTTATTTCCGAATGACAATGAGGCTGTAGCACTATCACCCGGTCGGTGTGAATAATTAGACCGCCTTGACCAAGGTTAATCAGCTAACAGTCTCCCAATCTAGAAAAATGATCCATCAAAGTTATTTGGAACTGCAAGATTACGTTCAAGCTGTTGCCCAAGTATAAAGTGATGAGACTTGATGGTTGCGCCAGTCTTGTCAGGTGCCACTCCGCAAACTGAATTAGCAGTTTCAAACACGGCAATTACTGCCTTCTTACAAGACGTGTTCTCCAACAAAGATCCCCCAAGAATGTTGCCAATCATTGTTCAAAGCCACCGAGCCCATTCTATGTGTGGAGGCAGCAGGGGGTTTCAAGTATGCCTATCCGGTTTTTTTTTAACGGCGGTATCTCGTGAACTAGTTGGTTGCGGTACTTCTGTAGCAGTTTCGATTAAAGTGTCATGTAAATGGTTGTGGGCTCATTGTTACACGGTCCAATAGCTGGGTATCTTGTAGAACCCCTGACACCATCCTCATTTTAATCCAACGTTATTGTGTTCATTAATGCAATTTCAAAAATAATTTTGACAAAATAATACAAGCTTTTTGGGACAGGAACGTCCAGTGCATTGACTTTTCTTCTGTAATTTGTGTTCATCGTTTTTTGTATTATTTATATTATTTTATTTTTTACTTGATATAATCTCATTTTTTTTGATTTTGAATTCCAGTACCCTGTATATGCAAATACGTTTTGATATGGAACTTAGAGATTATTAAACGGTATTATTTTTTTTTAAATTTTATATTGATTATTCATTTGTAAAATTGTTTGTTATTAATATTATTTGTTGTTGTGGTTTGAAGGAACAATTTAAGATGGAATGCCATTGCGCCATTTTGAGATGATGTGAAGACCATTTTTGCCAGTCCCAGCTCTCTTGTCCCCCTGACAGGATGCTGATGAACTCGGGCAACCCATCCACCTGCTACATAGTAACATGTGTTGACTAATGTTAAAAATTTCTGCAAGCAATAGTCATTGCTTTACTCATGTTCATACGTAGTATAAACTCCCCTTAAAACCCCCAACAGCTTTTCACAAAAGCATGTAACAACAAACGGCAATATATAAACATCGGGGGATTTATAGTTTAGTGTTAAATACTGACCAAATGACTAATAATACGAACTAACCCAATAATCGACATGTGGAAATAGTAGGAATAGGGGTGGTCAAAGTTTTTACAGGGTAAAAATTGTTTGAGAATAAGGTATAGTTCAACGTATCTGTGATCTATAGTTTATTACAATAGGCCAAAACAGTATCAAGGTCATCCTGGGGTTAAAATTGACCAATTTGATCCAAACTGGTTTTAAAATGTGTTCAGTTGGTCACCCTAGATACTAAATTGTATAGATTCTTAGTTTGACATTTCAAGATTGATATAGCGACCTCACATAGCCCAGTCACATTTGAATTACCAATATGCAACAAAATAGCATATATGGTGCACCAGTTATTTTGGGCTCATCTACCGTAGACAGTATTATTATAATAAACGAGTAAATCTAAAATTTTACTCCCTTGTGACCTGAAACCTATTTTGCTCATAAAATTAAAGTACTACTTCCAGATAGGGAAAATATACACTTTTAATCTTGTATGAAAGGCGAATGACCCTATCTTTTCGGCTCATTTCGACCATTGACATATTTTGACCCTGTACAAACCTCACCCTCATACATTGACTACTTTACTTTTGGTAAAAATTTGATACATGTTCTTAAAGGTCCCCAATACGATTCTGGAGAAAAAGATATGTTGCAATTAGTGATAAGTCATATAGTTGGGGTTGGTGGTTATCCGTAGGATTTTCATAATAAAACTGAATTTGTTGCTGTTTGGTGAGGGTGTGGGGTGAAAATTTTTCTATGGGATGCCCCCCTCTTCACGTGGGGCAAATTGGTAGTACGGGAAAATTTTAAATCGAGTCAAATTGTGTTTTAATGTTACACTAACAGCGTCGTCTAGGCATAAGGATTAGAAAAAGTATATATTGCCAAGGTTCCAACCTTTAGTTAACGCGTATAGCCCCATAATGGTTCAGGTAAACCTGGGGGGCTAATGCTCCGAAGTATGTTTTGAAAATGGTTGGTCAAATGATTCCTTGTGTCATACTGAAATAGAAAATGACATTTTAATGATCTTTTGATATCACCATTGCGACAATCCGGGAAAGTTTCGGTGACCCCATAGTAGACCAGTAGACCCTTTGCGGACATTTTTGCTATGTATTAGCCAACCAAATGTCACACAATGAAAATAATAATTTTGGATCCTGTGAGACCATACAAACAACTATCACGTTCAACAATATTGAAGAGCATGTGAAATTTTTACCCCAGGATGGACCTTGAACCTTTGGGGCTATGCGCTTTAACTTAAAGTCGGAACCTAGCAAAATATACTTTTCTAAACCTTATAAGGAGGGACGGAAATGTTAATGTACATTAAATACAATTGACTCGATTTTAAATTTTTCCTGGTAGTAAACATGTTCCCCCTGAGGAAGGGGCAGCAGTCCGAAAATTTGCATCCCATCATTTTCTGGACGTCTGGTCCTATTGAATGAAAAACAGCAAGGAAGAAAAATCAACTTTAGAACCAAAATCCTACGGGAACTTTCATTGACATACCAACCCACACTATATGTTTTTTCCTAATTTGTATCGCGTCCGATAAATTAACCTGAAAATATCGCAAGTGAATATCCTCCGCATTGTATAATTTAAATGGTCATGTATTACATGAAAACTCAAGTTACAATTACTGTGGTGCCTACTATAATTACCTAAGGGGTGTTCGGTTATTGGTTACATTTTCTGCCAGTTAAGTAGTTTGTGGTTGCTTCTTACATGCAATTTTTTCTCAACTAACCTAGGAGCGTGACCAAATGGATATACATTTTGATTTTGACACAAGCGTTAACTACGGTTATCAGTCACACTACTGGCTAATGGTACTGTATGAATCTTCCATATACGGACCTCTGGTTACACAAATATTGTCTTCTCAAAATATTTAGAGATCATTTTAGAATTCAAAGTTCAGCCTAAGTTGATACAAACTTGATAGATTATTGAAGGTATGATTCAATATGACTACGAAATAGTATAAAAAAGGGGCGTGGACTATGACGGCATTAGTGGGTCGAATTTGGGACCCCTTCTGAAATGCTTTACATTTACCCCAAGGAAGGTGGTGACCAAAGTTCATGATTTGTCCAGAAGTGCACGGACGATCTGGTGAAAATTGGGATATCTACTTCATAAGAAAGTGTTTGTATCTGTGTCACAGACTGCGAGAAAGATAGTATAGAGTACTGGCGAGCGAGGCGATTTAAGTTATCTGCCGGAAACCGAAGGGGTTCTATGGAGATTTTTGCATCAGAGGGTCCGTACTATGTTTGTTTGAAATGTGTATCGTAAGGGTGAACCTATAGAACTAGCGGAAAAAAATGAACGTTTTGGTAATTCGTGCTCGCAAACACGGAAAGTAAAAGTTAAGCACACAATCGCTACGGCCGCAATCCCGCTACGTACTTACGGGACCGCCGCAACCGGTTCCAAAGCCACGCTAATTCGGTGCGCCCGTGGCCCCCTAAAACCTTTGAATTTTGGATATAACAATGTATTTACTGGACCCCCATAATGTGGCCATTCCGCACATTTGAGGGTCTCTCAACCTTCTAGGTCAAACGGTTCTGTAGATAGTCAGTAGTACTTCGCTCAAACGGGGCGTGACCCCCAAAAAAGGGGCGTGGCCATTTCAGCATTTTTCGGCGTCAGTGGGAATTATGTTATCCAACCAAAATATTGTTCCTGGACCTCAATAGTGGATTCATGAAGAGTTAGGCGGGAATATAATGAATACAAAATCCATGAGTACTAGAGTAAGTGGCTTTAAGTTTACCTTTTGCTCCAAACATGATTAGGCGGCCAATTGGCGAACTCTTGTCAACCATCTTGGATTGACCATGATATAAGTCCTCAATGCTCATGTATGAAATTAATGGATTACTGAACCTCAAATGGTTGACAATACCGAACCCATATTTTTTATGCATGATGGTATTGACGACGAGACATCGGTACGAACGGACGATGCGATGTGGATTATGATGGACATCTTGCCAGTTGCTTTACGTTATTATTTCCAAATTACATTTTTGTTTTCATCTTTATCACTAATTTATGTTCATGACTGAATAGATTTTTCTTATTTTCAGAAAATAAATGAAAAAGTAAAATTTTATTATTTTATTAGTACATTCCTATATTAGTATGTTATTATAATATTGAGTTGTTACTATTGATTGCTATTATGATGTTTTATTATTACTGGTATTATTGCTCTAACTCGTGTAAAATCTTATCCTGGTTTGCAACCTAAGCTACGGGCTGATATACTAGGGGTGTAGTTCGGCAACTTCTATTTGATTTGTTACGTGTTTTGTGTTATTTTGAATGTTGGTAATGGCAAATGTAATCGGTGTTTGAAACATATTGTTAATAATTATAGTGGTAAATTTTGTAATTTTTCTTATAATAAAAGATGTGTGTATGGTAATTTAGATGATTATCACTGATGTGTTTTGAATTACGGACAACTGTTCATTTAGAACATTCGTGATGATGACGAGGTTAGATATTCACTTTCTTTATTTTAATAATTCTGTTTGATTACAATAGGCTTTTGAATCTAAAACTGAATCCTTTAGTTTTGATGATCTTTAATATGAATGCTCACAATGTACTAACCCTAATTTGAAACGCCTGAACTAATTTTGATTGTCTGTAAGTTGAGTTTCGTTTCAGAGACGGTTTCCATTCTACCATTTAAATGGACTTTAGTTTTACAAAAAATCTGTGACTTACATTGAAGATTTCTTGTCTAATTTAATGCAATGTACTGAAAATGGTCAAAGATGATCACTCTATTAATTGATATTTCAGCTTATTCTTAATTTAGTATGACCCGTCCGAACAAGAGAAGTGGTTGGTGCGCCCTCTATTGTTCACAACTCCATTCATACAAAATTAGAACTGACCTTAATTTAACTGTTCCCAATCAAACATCTGGACAATTCTGAATCTGTTTTCTTGAAATTATTACTGCTACTCTAAGAATATCTTGTTGGAATTGTATACCGTTGTGCGCAATAGTGAGAACTGTGTTGACTTATTAATTCTGATTTAATCGATGTCTTGATATGATCGCGAAAATAGTTCTGTTTGTGTGGCGCGACTTAATTTAGATTCTTCTAAAACATGATCGACGCTAAAATCAATAATTTTAGTACTAATTTTTTTGTCAAATATGTATCCACTTATGATCGTCCAACAGCAATACTTCCATTCTGCCACCATGCTGATAATATTTTACCAATGTATTGATAATAAGATTAAGTCTGGGTTTGTGTTCCGATATTACCGACCATTTTCCGATTTTTCAAATACAAGTGTCATTGGTCAATTAAACATAACCCTCGCAAAACCACTCACAATCGTTCATTTACCCAGCACAATTTACGTTGTCATGAGTAAATCATGTTCAGCTAACTAATTGGAATTATTTAATGAGGGAGTTGTTAACAAGATATACGTTATTTATTGTAAATGTACTCTATTTATGATCATTGTTACCTCAAAAGGCGCCTCAAACAAAAATCCAGTCATAAGCGTTCTACCACGTAAACCATGGATCACCTCTGCTATTGTCACTTCTATCTCCCGCAAAACAAACTCTATCGTCATTCCAATCTATGAACGGATTCTAATAGACAGGTTACTTAGTGAACCAGGAATAAGTTAACCATCTCATCGTTGTTTTAAGAAAACTTATTATTGTAATTTACCTTGATGACAGAAACAAATATCAAACAAACTTGGAAAATTCTGGAATGATTGCTTGAGTAGGGATCATAAAAGCCTTTTCCCACTTATTTCAACATTAATGGGAGAAACATCCGACTTTAAAATTATTGCTGATGGGTTTAACAACTTTTCATTAATATTGGTCCTAGGTTCGCAAATGATATCCTCATATGAATGTTTCATTTAACCATTTTTGAAAAATATTCAGTCTCCTCCTAATCCCCTTTTCGGCTCCAACAGACCCTGATGAAGGTAATTAATATTGGTGCGTCTCTTAGAGCTGATGAAAGCCAGGTTTGAGTGATATCATAGAGGTAAATCTGATGTTGCGTATTTTACAATGTGTGTTCCTCAAGGAATCCGTTTGGGGTCTCTTATATTTATTATTTATAATGACATTGCATTTCGTCCAACTTATTATCTTTTATTTATGCCCCGATGATACCAACGCTATATTATGTCCAATCATGACTTGTTAACTTAGTAGTTCTGTTAACAAGAGTTATAATATAGCCACCTGTGTAAAGTAAATAAAATTCTCTCAGTGTTAACAAAACTAATTATATGATGTTCAAGAATCGTCATTAGTAATCGCTTATATAATAAGACCCATAATGTTTATTATGGCATTGACTTTTGAAAGTATCACAACCAATCCTTGGTGTTATTGTTGATGGTCATAACATGGGTAATATAATTCTTACTTTGCTAATATTTTCAAAATATAGGGCATTTATTTCGCTAAAGCATATACTTCCTTTTAAATATTATTCTCACTTTACAACACGTTGGTTCTACCTTAATCTATATTATTGTAATATTATGGGCAGATCTAAATAATTGTAATGAAACTATGTTAGTAAAAAGAAAAGAATTGTAGATGTACCATCTTCTTGGTGTGCTCACACCCTCCTTTATTCTCTCAGTTAAATACACTAACATTTACATGATATCACAAATTAAGTAATTCTGGTTTAGTATAATTTACTTTAAATACCTTCCCCTCATTGATGATTATGTTGTTTAAAACTTACTGCTATACCTGGTCATGCTACCGTCATCTCATAGTCCGACCTGCAGCTTTTAATTACTGACTTAGCAATGAAATACTATCCGGAACAGGTGCCCTACTCTGGAATTCCATACAGTCAATCATCTAAAACAAGCTTTTCAGGCAATATTTCAAACGATATTATAGAATTATTTAATACTTTATATCAATAAGTCATAATGTTACGCCTATTTGTGATATCGTTGTTGCCATTGCAAACATACTAACTCTCTTGTCTGACCTGTCTTGTTCGGTCGCGTCATTTCACTAGTGCCTTTTCTGTTTGTTTTGCGTCCTTTTTGAGACCCTATCGTGATTTTACCAACCGTGCTGATATTTGTCTTCCAATGCATCATTTTTTTTATTAATTTTTTTATGTGCAAAATTGCCTTTTGTAATTTGGGCTTGCAACGGTTTCTAAACATGGGCAGGGCCCTCACTCGTTCATAGTATGTAATCTTAAATTAAGTGAAGTATATTATTAGGGCGTCCGCACTTTAACGAGCTTTGGCTCTTTAGCAGCGTCTACCATCTGAATGATTTTTTTCTCTTTGTAATAATGATTATGGAATAAATGAACTGAACTGAACTATAAGTATAAGTTACCGTTATCGCTCCAAACGAATTGGCGGGAATAATTTGGACCGTTTTGGCATGCCAGCTTAGAGAACATGATGTAAGCTGTCAATGGTCATGCACGGGTCTATTGGATCTTGACCTCAAAAAAATTATGATTAGATACCAAAATCAATCCTCTTAGGTTAAATATGAAGGGAATTATAGCTGAAAAAATTGGTATTGGCGGCCATCAGCTACACAAACCAATCATAAACTAAACCATAATTTCAGGTTCCGTCATGGTTCTGCCGGACGTAGCATCCACCCTTGTGCACCCCAGTGGTTTAAGTGGTTTTGTGTGAAAACGATTAGGGTGATGGGTTTGTTAGAAAGTTGTGCCAGAATTTTAAGAGCGGGCAACGCAGCGCCGATATTGTATAAAAGGGGCGGAGATGGGGATAGCCTGATGCGCGATTAATTAACCAATGGGGAGGCCGGGAAGAGAAGATATGCCAGAGCTTCCCAATGCATCCGTTTCCAATGGATGCGTGTTTGTTCAGGTAGTTATGTGAATCGTTAGAAACATGAAACATGCTAAATATGAACAGTAGCCCTACTGATAACAAGCTTGCATTATAGAATGTTTCTTCTCTAAACGATTCGCATACCTGCTGCACAAAAATGCCATTGAAACAATGCATGTGAGAAGCTACTGATATTAACTTGAGGCCGGTGGGGGAGGCCGACATACTCAAACAAGCCCGCCAATATGCATTCACTTCCGGGTGCCGCACGTAACGCTTGGAGCACGGTGTAATAAACTGAAAAATTGGCAGTAACCAGATAGTAGAATACAAAATATGACATGTACCACACTAACCCAAAAAATGACAACAGAAGGTTTCTTGGCATTTTTGGTAGTGTAAGTTCAGTTTAATTAAATATCAAAAGGTAGCACAAAATGCGAAGTACCAGAAAGTGTCAAACTATGACATAAACCAAATGGCCGACATCCGCCATGTTGAAAAAACATAATCATCTTACAATAAATGAGATAAAGCAACAAAAAAAGTGTAATTTCCTACTAATTATAGCATAACAAAACACATTAAAAAGGGGTTTTCTGAAGTTGAGATATCACCTAAACCTCAAAATTCAATATGGACGACAGGCCGCCATGTTTGAAATGTAAACATTAGTGTATATATGGTGCAATGGATGGGGCCATATGAAAAAAATAGTATAATTTCATAATAATGATAGAATAAACAAATCATTGAAGTGGGGGGGGGGGGGGTGGGGGGGGGGGGGGGTGGGGGGGGGGAGGGGTGGGGGGGGGGGGGGGGGGGGGGGGGGGGGTGGGGGGGGTGGGGGGGGGGGTAAAAAAATTAAGGGGGGGGAAGGGGGGGGGGGGGGGTGAGGCGGTGGGGGGGGCGGGGGGGGGGGGGGGGGGGGGGGGGGGGGGGGAGGGGGCGGGGGGGCGGGCGCGGGGAGGGGGGGGGGGGGGGGGGTTTGTTGGCGTGGGGGGGGGGGAAACAAAACAAAAAAAAAAAAAAACAGAAAAAGAAAAGAAAAAAAACATAAAAAGGGGGGGTGGGTGGGGGGCGGGGTGTGGGGGCTCCCACACCCCGCCCCACAACCCACACCCCAAAACCACCCCCCCCCACAGGGCGAAAAAACACCCCACAAACCACACAACATAACACAAAGAAAAAAAACACACCCACCAAAAAAAAAAAAAAACAAACAAAAATAACAATAAAAATCAAACACAAAAAAAAAAAAAAAGGGGGGGGGGGGGGGGGGGGGGGGGGGGTGGGGGGTGTTTTTTGGGTTTTTGGGGGTGGGGGGGGGGGGGGGGGGGGGGGGGGGGGGGTGGGGGGGGGGGGGTAAAAACAACAAAAAAAACAAAAAGTATCATGTGCTTCTTATTCCCAATATGGTGCTATCTACCGGTGAAAAAGTATGGAATTTTTTTCAGCTTGATACCAGAGGGCAAATTGAAAATAAGCTTATTGTTAGTAGTTAAGGTATAAGAAATTACATAAGATAGTTGCTTTAACCGTGATTTTAAGTGGGCTATTGTCCAAAATTCATAGGCATGTTGAATTTTTACAAGCTCATAAATCTACACCATTCTGTTTCCTTGTTTTATGTACATCATCCGCCTTAATTTACCATAAATGCCATTGCATAATTACATACCATTACTCCGGTTTACATTTATATAATACTATTCATTTTAAATCGTACACCGAGCTGTCGCCAAATCTTGGCTATTACCATTATATAGGCCCCAGTTAGTGGTGCTTATCTGCTGCACTCTTCCCGATATATGATAGAGAACTCATAACTCGCATCTCAACTGTATGTTTTATGACCCGATATATACACATTATGACAATCCACCCCCCCCCCCCCCATCAATTCCTGTAACCCCGGTCAGGTCCTGTTGTGTTTGCTGTATGTGTGTTGTCCCGCCTTTGGGCCCACAATAAGTCACACTTCACGGGGTGGGGTTCAATCTAAAGATCATGTGATCTTAATGGGCTCTCCCACACACGTCTTCCCCATACTCATTAGTATTATTTCAAATGTTCTTATATCCGTTCTAAATGCGGTTGTGTTAAATACCAAATCTTAATGATACAACTCAAGTAATAATGATATATAAGTATATAGATTAATTTGGATGCTTATTGTATTCAGGGAAGTTATATGGCATATACACTGTTTAATTCTCCCATTGTTTAACACTATAATTCGATAGGTATTGTATTGTCATTATGTGCAATTCCATATAAATATATTAAAAAAAAAAAAAAAAAAAAAAATTTGTTTTTTGTGGGGGGGGGGGGGGGGGGGGGGGGGGGGGGGGGGGGGGGGGGGGGGGGGTGGGGGGGGGTGGGGGGGGGGGGGGGGTGGGGAGGGGGGGGGGTGGGGGGGGGGGGGAGGCGGAGGGGGGGGGGTGGGGGGGTGGGGTGGGTGGGGGGTGGGGGGGGGGGGGGGGGGTGGGGGGGGGGGGTGGGGGAATGGGGGGAGGGGTGTGGGGGGGGGGGGGGGGGGGGGGGGGGGGGGGGGCGGGTGGATGGGGGGGGTGGGGAGCGGTTGGGGGGGGGGGGGGGGGGGGGGGGGGGGGTGGTGGGGGGGGGGGGGGGGGTGGGGGCGGGGGGTGTGGGGGTGGGGGTTGGGGGGGGGGGGGGGGGGGGGGGGGGGGGGGGGGGGGGGGGGGGGGGGGGGGGGGGGGGGGGGGGGAGGGGGGCGGGGGTGGTTGGGGGTGGGAGGGGGGGGGGGGGGGGGGGGGGGTGTGGCGGGGGGGGGGGTGGGCGGGGGGGGGGGGGGTGGGGGGGGAGGGGGGGGGGGGCTGGGGATTAAACAGGGTTCGTGGGGGGGTGGGAGGTGGGGGGGGGGGGGGGGGGGGGGGGGGGGGGGGGTGGGTGGTGGGGGGGGGGGTGGGAGTGGGGGGGAGGGTGGTGGGGTGGCGGAGGGGGTGGGTGGGCGGGGGGTGCGCGGTGGTGGGGGGGGTGGGGGTGGGGGGGGGGGGGGTATTTTTTTTGGGTGGGGGGGGGGGGTGGGGGTGGGTGGGGGGGTAGGGGGGGGGGGGGGGGGGGGGGGGGGGGGGGGGGGTGGGGAGGTGGGGGGGGGTATTTTTTTAGGGGGGGTGGGGGGGGGGGGGGGGGGGGGTAGGGGGGCGGCGGGGGGGGGGGAGGGGGAGGGGGGGTGGGGGGGGTGGTGGGGGGATTTTTGGATTTTGGGGGGTGGGTGGGGGTATTGGGGGGGGGAGGGGGCTGGGGAGGGGGGTGAGGTGGGGGGGGCGGGGAGGACCCCCCCTAATCCTCTGACATTTCCAATAACGGGGACAAAAAATACCAAAAACCCAACGATCCCCCCCCGGTGGGGGGGGGGGTAGTGGGGCAGGGGCGAAGGGGGGGGGTGCGGGGGAGGGGGGGGGGGAGGGGGGGAGGGGGGGGGGGGGGGGGGTGGTTGGGGGGGGGGGTGGGGGAGGGGTGGGGTGGGGGGGTGGGGGGGGAGCGGGGGTTCACAAAACATTAAGTCAGAAAACACAAACGAGACAAAAACCAAACCAAAAAAAAAAAACAGAAAATCATAAGCCCAGAAAAAAAGACAAAAAATGAAAAAGTTATAAAAAACCAAAAACAAAAAAACAAAAGAACAAAAAACCCAACAACACAAAACAAAAAAAAACAAAAACAATAACCAAAACAACAAACAATAACAACCAAATCCTTGGTGTAGTGGGGGATGGGTGGGGTAGGGTGATGTTAGCGTGGGGGTGTGGGGTCAACAAAAAAAAAACAACAAAACAAAACAGAACACCATAAAAAAAAACAAAAAGGAAACCAAAATAAAAAAAAAAAAAAACCCTATAACAGAAAAAAAAAAAAAATAAAAATAAACAAAAGACAGAAGAAAAAACAAATAAACACGAAAAAAAACAAGCAGAACCAAAAAAGAGTTTCAGAGGGGGGGGGGGGGACTTAATAAAAAAAAAAAAACAAAAAAAAGAAGAAAAAAACAACAGAAAGGAAGCAAATCAAAGACAAAAGAAAAGACATAAGAAGCAAAAAACAAAAAATAGATAAAAGAAAGAAATAAAAAGTTTTTTTTAAAAAAAAAAAAAAAAAAAAAAAAAACAAAATATTTCCAAAAAGGAAAATAAAAAAAAAAAGAGAAAAAAAAAAAAGGAGGGGAGTAAAGAAAAGGAGGGGTAGAGAAGAAAAAGTCTACGCTATCCGGCACCGTAAAAAAATCACACATAAAAAAAAAAAAATAAACAAAAAAAACTTGAGTGTGTGTGTGTGGGGGGTTTTGGGGTGGGTGGTTTGGTGTTGTTGGTTTGGTGGTGTGGTGTTTTTGGGTGCGTTGTGGGTGGGTGTGTTGGGGGGTGTGGTTGGTGGTTTGGGGCGTGTTTTATTTGGGCAAGACATAAAACACCAAACAAAAACAACAACCAACAAAAACTAAAAAAAATACAACAAAAAACACATTCCACAAAAACAACAAAACCAAGAGTCAACCACACAAAAAAGAGACAAGACAGAAACGAACCCATCACATACTCCATAAACAAAAACAAAAAATGAAAACAAAAACCTAAGAAATAAGAAAAAAAAACACAGAAAAAAAAGGAAAAGAACAAACTTAACTACAGCACAAACCCAAAAAAAAAAAAACAATAACAGAACCAATAAACAGTGGTGAAAAACAAAAAAATAAAAACAAAAAACAAACGAGAAAAAAAAAAACAACAAAAAAAAACAAAAAGACAACAACCAAAAAAATACAAAGATCATTAACAAAAAACCAAAAAGCACAATAAAAAAGATAACAAAAAAAACAAACAAGAAACCATAAAAACAAAAAAAAAAAGGGGGGTGGGGGGCCCTGGGCCACACAAAAACAAAAAAACCAACAAAAAAAAAAAAAAAAAAAAGTTTTTTTTTTTTGGGGGGGGGGGGTGGGGGGGGGGGGGGGGGGGGGGGGGGGGGGGGGGGGGGGGGGGGGGGGGGGGGGGGGGGGGGGGGGGGGGGGTGGGGGGGGGTTATATTTGGGGGGGGGGGGGTGGGGGGGGTTGGGGTGGGTGAGGTTGGATGGGGGGGGGGGTGGAGTGAGGGGGGGCTGGGGGGGGGGGGTGGGGGGGGGGAGGGTGGGGGGGGTTGAAAACACAAGAAAATCGCATTGGGGGGGTGGGGGGGGGGGTGGGGGGGGGGTGGGGGGGGGCGAGAATGGGGGTGGGGAGGGGGGGGGGGGATACACAGAAAAGGGAAAATAGGGTGTCAAAAAAAAAGACAACACAAAAAAAAAAAAATTGAAAAAAAAACAAAGAGAAACAAATAAAAAAAAAAAACAAAAAAAAAAAAAAAAAAAAAAAAAATAAAGGGGGGGGGGGGGGGGGGGTCCCTGGAATGCATTTTTTTTTTCTTTTCTGTTTTTTTTGTTTGGTGTTTACAGTGTAATTCTTACGTAACAAAAGTAACAAAATGTACAGATTCACATATTCACATCATCACAACAATGTGGCAGAGACAAGAGACACTGTTTGCAACAACTGGAATAAGAGACCATTACTATGAAGTCTTCAAGTTCATCATTGAGACTGGTTCGTGTCATGTTTTCACATGAATGTCCACAAGCTGTGGTGATTCCATTATTTCTCGAAAGTACATTCATTGGAGCTCCTGAAGAACGATTGATGAGATCATTTCAGTGGCAACTTCTGGCGCAGGACTGGTCACATGAGGGGAAGACAATGTACTCCCTGTACTATCCAGCCCCAGTCAGTTGAATTTGACAATCCGTCTTGCACATCAACTCATGGAGCGGAAATAGTATCCAGAGTGGAGTTGGCAGTGGGGTTTGGTTGGACATCTTTAGGTTTATAAACACGAAGAGCAGTTTAGAGCAAACACTTCACCGCTTTTCAGGAGGAGGCTCCTGTGCTACTTTGGCAACTGATGCCTAAAACTCAAGAGTATATACCCTCTTTCTCCGGTGGTCAGTACGATCTCAAGACCTTGCAGTTGAGACCACAAGATCTAACATGGTCAGCCATCAGAGATCATTTCCTTCAACTGCCATTCATCTGGAATCCCCTTCTGAGCGCACATCCTGCTACTAATCATAGGGCCAGTTATAAAAAAAAAAAGAGGTTAATCGCAAGAGCGGACCAACCAATCAGTGATTTCTACCAAGATGTAGTGTCTTGCTGTTAATGCCCTGGTATATGCCTTTACCATAAAAAGGAACTGATGCTGACCATTGAACAGGGGCACCATTGCATTGCAACCTTCACTTTCTTTCGATTCAGGATCCTTATTGGTAGTACAAATTACCCTGGAACAAGCTCGTAACACAGGGTCACCATGAATTACTTTGAAGAAAATAGACTTTTTGCCAACCACAAATATTCCTGAAGAAGTATTGCAACCTGAAAATGCATGGGAAACAGCAGATTAGAGGAGATTTTATCACTGAATAAGTGCTTCAGAAGCTTTATATCATACACATGTTTTTCTTCTTGTCTCTGCCAGACCGAAAGTAAAGGGTCATAATGGAGAAGAAATATCAATAGATCTGTGTCTGTCGCTTCACAGGAAAAAAGCCTTGAGAAATATTTGAACAGGGATAAATGCTGGTGAGGATGCTGCTATCCAGATCATTTGAGAGAATGTCTTCTTTTCCCCATCAATTATTGTTGCATTTGCTGTCTACCTAGTTTTGCAATCATAGTATTGTGATGTTCATGTGTGTTGTCTTTTGTGTTTAGTTGACCAGTGTGTCCATTGAAGACAACGGATGCTTTAATAGTGGTCAACTGTAAAAGATGCATAATCATCAATTACCTCCACGCATGGAAAGAGACAGGAATAACTTGTCAAAGCTTGCAGCCAAGTTTGAACAGCATTCTCGCTTCACAGGAGAAAAGGCCTTGAGAAACATTTGCACAGGGATAAATGCTGGTGAGGATGTCAATGTACAAGATCTGTTCCAAGTAGGCAAAGATGCAGTCAAACAAATGGAAAACAAGCTCACTTTTCTAATATAGCTACAAACGGAAAGCTAAAGTCAAGACCCTTGCATCTCCCTGGGTTGTCAAGGTAACCGATGACCAAGCTCTGTTATTTCAAAGATTCCTGTTTAGTATCACAATCTGGAGAACTGTCATTAGATAAGATGCTTTGCCATGAACTGTCACCATATCCGCCATCCATTTTTTTAGGCCAAGCATGTTTTTAGGCAAGCCACATAAAGCACAATTTCTGATGGCCATTTATGAACATGTGTCCTCGTCAGTGGCTGCTGCCCCTGAGACAGTGCCAAAGACTGATCACTATGTTGCTGATGGAGGTTCTCTTTTACATCACTTGAAATGGACAGAGGGAAGCACCTATATATATAGTTGCAATGCTGATGATTATGCATCTTTCACAGTTGACCATTATGGCAAAGCAACCATTGTCTTCCATGGATACACTGGTGAACCAAACGCAAAAGACAGCACACATGAACGTCGCAAAAGTAGGATTGCAAATAAGGTAGACATATCAAATGCGACAAATTTTGCTGGGAAAGAAGGAAATGCAGATGTTGATATAGCAAAAGCAGCAGTTGCCATGCCATAACTTAGGTCAACAATCCAAATTGGAAAAGACACAGATCTGTGGATACTACTTTTCCAATATGCAGAAGAGCGCTCTAATGACTTTTACTTTGGTCTGGCAGACACAAAGAGAAAACGTGTACGATATCAATCTTCTGAAGCGCTTATTCAGGGATGACATTTGGTCCTATCTGTTCTTTGACAATGCATTTTCAGGTTGCGATACTAGTTCAAGAATATTTGGGGTTGGCAAAATCTGTTTTCCTCAAAGTCATCAATGGTAACCCTAAGTATGTTATGAGCTTGTTCCAGAGTATTTTTACTACCAATATAGATCCTGAATCGATAAAACATGACGGCTGCAACCCAATGGTGTCCCTGTTCAATGATCAGCAATCAGTCTTTGGAATCATTACATTACAGGTAATGATTTTTTTCACAAAAGTTTGTGGACATTGATGCGAAAACATGGACCATGTTAACCAGTCTCGATCTCATATGATGATGAACTTGAAGACTAAATAGTAATAGTTAATAGTGTGGTCGATCTCAAGTGTTTCTGCCACATTTTGGTGATGATGAGGTGAATAATATGAAATTGTACTTTCTGTTCAAGAATTTCACAATTACACTGTAAAGAATATAATGCGATAGATTTATAGCTGATAAATAATCAATATGGCTATGAATTTTCGACAAATAGCCCACTGAAAATCATTTTAATTCTAATAGATTTCTAATGCCAGAATTAATAGAAAATGACACCTCATTTGCCCTTGTAATCTGTCTGAGCTTAATAGGAGGATTTATGGTTTCATTTTTTTAAATGGCAGACAGTAGCCCTTTTTAAGACATTAAGGTGCTCTCAACACTTTACAACAACCATCCTAATGTATTTCGTATGCTATAATTAATAAAACAAATTACACCATATTTGTCATTTTGGTGCATGTGGTACCAAAAATAAAAGAATTTGTACTTTTAAACATGGTAGATGGCAGCCATATTGGATTTAGAGGTCAAGATGATATCTAAACTTCATAAAACCCATTTAATGGATTTGTAATGCTAGAATTAGTAGGAAATGACATTTTGTTTGTCCTTTTGGCCCATCCGGTACCAGAGATACAAGAATTTGTACTTTCCAACATGGCAGATGGCGGCCATTTTGGATTTAGAGGTCAAGATGATATCTCAACGTCATAAAACTGATTGTAATTGATTTGTTATACTAGAATTAGTAGGAAAAGACATCCTGTTTGTCCTTTTAGCCCATTCATTGCCGGAGATATGAGGATTCATGTTTTTCAAAATGGCAGATGGCGGCCATTTTGTTTATGTCATAGTTTGAACACTTTCTGGGACTTCGATTTTGTGCAACTTTTGATATATTGTTAAGCTGACCTTAAACTACCAGAAAATGACAAAAAACCTTCTGTTTTTTTTTTTTTTTTTTTTCTGTAAAATTACTGTCAAATTTCCGTTAATTGACAGAAATTTCTGTAAATTTACCCTAAAAATGACTGGAAATACTGCTGCCAGAAATTTCCGTAAATTTACGGAAACTTTTTTAACAGTGTAAGTTATCGTTAGAGTAAACCCCCTCCCAGCGGTCCCATGGACACAATTGACTGGAGGAAGTTAGAAGGCGATAAAAAGCTCTGTGAGCAAGTAGCAGCAGTGCATAACAGGTTGAACACTATTGTTGACAAGCTTTAAAGCAAGAACTCCAGCACAGTATATGATACTCTCATTACAGCCAATAAAGAAATTGCACTGGAGATGCAACTGGAGATACCTAGAAAAATGAAGAAAACTACTGCCTTTGCCTCAAATGGAAGTCAATAAAGCCAAAGAAGAACTGAATTCTGCAGTCAAGAAGCACCGTACAAAATACACTAGAAGTTCCAAGCAGAACCTTGTTGTCGCTGAGGCTGCACTTGGTGATGCCTACACTGTGGTGCTTGAGGAACATGTTTAATCCAAGGCTGAAGCGCTTGACGATACATCTTGGGAACAAGCATGCTGTTGCCTGGGAAGCACTGGCTAATCTACAACACAATGCTGCTCAACAGAATCACCCCTCACATAGATCCCATTTTCATGACATTAGAGTCTTGACATCATGAACAACAACCCTCAAATCCAAGCGTTCTAGACATCACCATTATTAAGCTTCTCACAGACTTTGACGCCGCAGGTGATCCAACTCGAACAGCAGTTCTTTTTGACCTGTCCTACTTGGGTGTTTGTGCTTTATTTGGTTTTCACCCCTTATTCATATAAATTATCACCATATTGTGTCCGTAAACACGATACATGTACACCAAACTATAAAATTCTAATACAATATGTCTTTGCGAATCCCGCTAAGTTTTACGTAAACAGTTCAGATTATTTACCACATCAAAATTTCAAATACAATTACTATAATAACAATAATAATAATACATTAATGTGGTGGGATAGTCAATAAAGCAAAGCTCGTAATTGTGACTACCCCTTTAAACATGTAAAAGTGCATACATGCATATAATGAAGTGCATACATGCATATAATGAACATACATGACTTGGAAACATAGGAAACCAGCCGCGTCAAAATCAGTATTGATTTTTGCCTGTAG
Source organism: Ophioderma brevispina (assembly GCA_023653785.1). Taxonomy (NCBI): domain Eukaryota; kingdom Metazoa; phylum Echinodermata; class Ophiuroidea; order Amphilepidida; family Ophiodermatidae; genus Ophioderma; species Ophioderma brevispina. The sequence continues at coordinate 98,036 of JAMKCH010008627.1, forward strand.
TGATGATAATCATAATAATTAATAAAAAATAATTGACGTCCGCTCCGTCTGTAAAGTACATGAAGTACAGTCAATTGTCATTCGCACGAGAACTGCAACAGATTTAGAATTTCAAGATATTACTTGAAATCGTTTCAGATTACATAGATGCTACAATAGGCAGTGTGGAGTACCCTTTAGGGATGTGCCATCAGATATCAAGGGGGACATGGAAGTTAATTTTTACCACTATTAAGAGGAGAAGAAAAATCCGTCACTCAACGGTCAAAAAGTATACATGTATTCAAAATCGAGAATAAAAAAACGTCGTAAAAAGCGGATTCGAGTTGAAGTCACGAGAAACGATTTATGATATTTTTTAAACAGATTTCACTGGAAAAGTAGGGTAATCTTTGTCGTTACGATGTTCTTTAAAAATCCAAGAATTTACAACACATTGTAAACAAGGTTTGTTAAGATTGATGCACCTTGTAACTTTTCCAAAACCTCCCATGCCCCTTGGAATCTAACGGCGCATCCTTAAGGGCGAACTCCAAAAGCTTAGTGTAGTAGCTGACTGGCTGTGTAATCTGTTGAATCGCTTTATCCAATACCACGTAACTGTTCTTTATTTTTTATCAAGCAATCCTAAGAAAGCTGTTGATAATACTCCTTTTGATTTAGGAAAAGTGCAGTGGGCGTGTGATAAACGGTGAAACACGGGCCATGTTCTTACGTGGGGCAGAATTATAAATAAAAAGTGAAAAGTTTTTGCGTCCTGGCTAGGTGGAACTCATAGGATGACAATAAGAAATACATTTGACCGTCGAGCGCTGACTCGAAGATTTCCCGAGGATGGGGCCCTCAATTTTCTGACAAATCGGTTTTTTATCTGCATAAGGCTGGGGCGGATTGGGAACAGTCAGGGATTTTCACCCTATTCGTAACAGGCTACGATGCACAGTTGTGACTTAACGTCCCCTCCGAAAGACGCGATGCTTTCATGATTCATTTGCCCAATTCCAAGGGAACCATGTAGGAGAACGGTATTCTGATTTTAATCAATAGCTGGAATGCAGATCAAAAACAGAACTGAGTAACCGAATAAATTCTAGCAAATGTCCCCAACGGGATTCGAACCCGGGAAATTTGCGCCACAGGCAAGCACCCCTAACCACTAGGTCACGCTCTCCTACAATTCTGCCAGGATTCTATGGTACTTTTATACTACACATAAATGTTTACTGCATCCAAATGAATAATCTGATTCATCTCAAACTTTGGAATTGAACATTTAAGTCATTAGTTCTAGTTCTAGTTGACTATTTGTAATCCCATTATTTGGCAACGGGTCTTGACCTTTACTTAGCCTGTAGACCGTGGAATCCAATATAAAAAGAACGTGGTATACTTTTCAACATCATTGGATCAATTAAAAAACATGACCCCTGTGCAGTGGCGTAGCCAGGGGGGACAGGGGGCCGCGGCCCCCCAATAATTGATTTCGTCAGTTGAGATGAGCCCGTCGGTTCACTTGAAAAATTCAGGTCCGTGGCACTTGCAGGCCGGATTGTCGGCAAAGTATAGGTTTAAAGTTCAATGGACAGCGTGCGACAAGTAAATTTTACAAAATCGTACAAAAATTAGCCCTCAGAAGACATTTAAAGCATATAGAACCCAAAATTTTCAGGGGGCTTCGCCCCCTCGACCCCCACCGGGGCTTCGCCCCTGGACCCCAACAGGGGCCCTAAGCGGGCCCCTGGACCCTACCCATTTTCTGTCGGTTGAGATGCGACACCGGCCCCCCCCCAATATGAAAATCCTAGCTACGCCACTGCCCCTGTGTAATCTTTATCTAGAACCGCTCCTTAAGGCATCGTTTGCAGCACTTAAAGTTGCAACGAGAGATTTCAAGTCATCCATATTTTCTGTGGTATGTAGTGATTTTATATAGATTAGACACTCATAGAGATGCCCTACTTTTTTTGGCTACAGAAATAACTTAAAATGAAAACAAAAGGGGATTTGTATATGCTTATATTTCAATAGAAAACATAGGCTGAATTTCCTATTTGCCCCTATAGGAAATTAGAAATTTCACAATTTTTGTACCCAAGAAACAGTTTTCAGGTTAATCCTTTCAGATGGGGATATTTTTGATAGAAGGCTTTACACCAGTGCCAAAATCAGAATCTTCACATTTTAAGGACATCAGTTATTTTAAATCTCTCGTTGCACCTTTAAGAATCACATCCCAGGAGTCCCTCTCATGCTGTCTACAGATTTAATCACTCAAACCTTTTATTTTGTAATCGAGATGTGCTACAAATGTCTGTTAGCTGTGGCTAGTCGACAGGCTAGTTGAATAAGATTGGGCCCTATGATAGCCTAGTGTAGATTTAAAACAATATATTTTAAACAAGTATAACAATGTTTTCTGCTTTTGCAATGTCATATCATATATCATAGGATGTCATATCATATGTCATATTGTATCATATCATATTCACTTTAATTCCATTCACAACTAAAACGAATTAGAAAAAGCACAAGGAAATGTGAGAATGTCCAAAAAGGTCTACCGACCGGCCTGAGACGAACACTAATACGAATCGAGTTATTCATGAATATTAAAATAACAATCACGAACAAAACATCGTATGTAAGACGGCAATTTTACAGAAAAAATACAATCTCATTGAAATATAGGTGGAAAGAATATTTCGTTTGACCTGAGTTCTCAAAGTTTTCATTATTTTAGAAGCTTTAATATTTTGCCAATTGAATTTCACCCCGATGGGCACAACGCTCTAATAGATTTACGTGTCATATTTTTTTTTACCCGAGGGATACTTGCAATGTTCCGCACTTCTTGTTTTTTTTTTTTTTTTTTTTTAATTTCACAATTTTTGTACCCAAGAAACAGTTTTCAGGTTAATCCTTTCAGATGGGGATATTTTTGATAGAAGGCTTTACACCAGTGCCAAAATCAGAATCTTCACATTTTAAGGACATCAGTTATTTTAAATCTCTCGTTGCACCTTTAAGAATCACATCCCAGGAGTCCCTCTCATGCTGTCTACAGATTTAATCACTCAAACCTTTTATTTTGTAATCGAGATGTGCTACAATTGTCTGTTAGCTGTGGTTAGTCGACAGGCTAGTTGAATAAGATTGGGCCCTATGATAGCCTAGTGTAGATTTAAAACAATATATTTTAAACAAGTATAACAATGTTTTCTGCTTTTGCAATGTCATATCATATATCATAGGATAACATATCATATGTCATATTGTATCATATCATATTCACTTTAATTCCATTCACAACTAAAACGAATTAGAAAAAGCACAAGGAAATGTGAGAATGTCCAAAAAGGTCTACAGACCGGCCTGAGACGAACACTAATACGAATCGAGTTATTCATGAATATTAAAATAACAATCACGAACAAAACATCGTATGTAAGACGGCAATTTTACAGAAAAAAAATACAATCTCATTGAAATATAGGTGGAAAGAATATTTCGTTTGACCTGAGTTCTCAAAGTTTTCATTATTTTAGAAGCTTTAATATTTTGCCAATTGAATTACGAATCGAGTTATTCATGAATATTAAAATAACAATCACGAACAAAACATCGTATGTAAGACGGCAATTTTACAGAAAAAAATACAATCTCATTGAAATATAGGTGGAAAGAATATTTCGTTTGACCTGAGTTCTCAAAGTTTTCATTATTTTAGAAGCTTTAATATTTTGCCAATTGAATTTCACCCCGATGGGCACAACGCTCTAATAGATTTACGTGTCATATTTTTTTTTACCCGAGGGATACTTGCAATGTTCCGCACTTCTTGTCTCATACGCGTGTATACATATCGGGTTGCTTAGTATTACTTATAGAAAAAATTATCTGGTAATTGATCATTAAGACGTCTGCACATGAATGTGTTAAGCTCCAAGTTAAGTATATCATAAACGTGCTGAATATCATATTTATTATAAGAGGAACCGAATAACTCCTGTAAAGACTGTTTGATAAAATTGAAATTTGATTCAATTTTCTTCTGTTGTTCAAATATTTTATCAGATACAATTTGTAGATGCTACCCCAAGCAAGTATTCCATAGTGGCAATAACGATGTATCAGTGTACCATAAATAATAAATAATAACAATACTTTCTATAACAAACTTTTTAAAGTTTGCAAATAATCCATGTAACGCTTGAAACACTTTTGAATTTTGAATCTATATGACCCTTCCATGTAAAGTTTTCATTAAATATTACTCAAACAATATCTGTATGAGAGCAAGAAATTGTAGTATGTGGAGACCAATAAACTGGAAATATAATGATCATTTATGCATAAGTAACAATGACAAGAAAATAGATCCTTGACGGAAACCACATACATGGATAAGAGTAGAATCCATATATTTCTAAATTATATAAGACGATATTATGATATTGTGATTCATTTTGTCAAAGGCCTCAGACAAAAGTAAATAAAAACGTTACTTCAATATTTTCTACGAAATTACTAATTTTGTCAATACGATCTAAAATTACTAAAAAGTGGAGTGTTATGATGTAAAACCAAATTGTTTGCTATTCGAAATATTGAATTTGTTTAATGGAATTAATCTAGTGAAGGCAAACCTACTCAGAGATCCCCGAGGAGGCGCCCTCAATTTTCAAACAAATCGTGAAAATCGCAACTTTGGATTTTTTGTTATACACAGTAACCTGTGGCACTGTTATAATGTACACACATGTTTATTGCATCAAACCGAAAAATCTGATTCATCTCAAACTTTGGAATTGAGCATTTTAGATTACTATCTTTAGTTCTAGTTGACTATTTTTAATTAATACACACAGAAAAAATATATTTCAAAATCTCTGACTCAGCCTTCAAGTTGTTGATAGTCTTTTAAAGATCATGTTTTGTGTAGATTTTGTTTCACCATTTCAAAACTTCCTTTCTTTTTTTCGGAATTACGTATACTGTCAAATTATCCTTTTTGATTTATATATTTTTAAGTAATGCTTTGGTAATCCACCGAAATCTAGCTTCTTCTATATTCCTACGTTTACATGTTTTCAGCGTTATACAACCATTATATAGCAAAACACAGCAACGAACTTATTGTAGCTCGTAGTAACATCTTAGTTATCGCATTCTTTATACCATTTAATATTTGATAGTCTTTCTTTCAATTTTCTTAAATAAGGATTTTGATTCTCTTGGAAGTATAGTTATCGTTCGAAATCGATGATTTTTTTAACGTTTAACTTGTTATACGTAGTTGGTAATTGAACGCATAAATGGTTATTCCTAAGTTGACTATCAGCAAGTGTGCACTTTATTCAGTTTCAAAATTGGCTTAATGAGTGGTTGGCCGAATGGTCGGGATGGTTGGCAGGAATAATTGGGAGTAAACAAAGCCTTACTTTCATTCACAAAAGTTATATTTGGCCAGACTCAACATATTTATAAAAGACAACATGCAATGTCAAGGATAGCCCAAGAAGATCGTTCAATATTAATTTTCAGATATTAAAATATCTGATATTAAAAACAGCATAATAAAATATCATAAAATTATGGATATACACACAAAAATATTGCAATTTCTGAATAAACAATTGCATATGAAAGGGCAGATTTAAAATGAAGACAAAAGGCTTTTAATAATAATACTATTAATAATAATAATAACAATAATAATAATTGATAGAATGCAATTACACTAGATCAATACGCTAACAAGGGGTAAACTGAACAGCCAACAACGAACTTTATTATTTTAATAAAACGGTAACTGGTAAAAGAAAAAAAATTGAAATGCCAGATACTATTTGCAAGTGGCATGGAAAAGTAAGAACAGGTAAAAAAGGTAGACATTTCATATAGAAGTCCCTTGGATGCAAATGAGGTATTGCCATTCTTTCCGTCTAGCCCTACTGCACAACGTCAAACAGCGCATGACGGAATACCTCAATTGCACCCATGGGACTTCGATATGATACTTCTACCGGAAAAAAACATGGTGCAACAGAATCAAGAAACAACTTCCCAATAGCCACCCGCACATTTTACGGACACACGCCAGAGTGTCGCTCTAGATACACTAGAGTCGCTCCCGTGGATATTTGTAAAAGTACCACACGGGGGCATCAGTAATTGAGTCCTGATCATGCCGGGGCTATAAGTCGGTGCCTTGTGCAAAGATGAAACAAACTTAGACTAGTGGGAGTTGAGGAAGGAATAAGAATAAATAAAGACAGAAGAAAAAAAACAGATTGGTTGATTGATAAACAACAGACGGCTGACGAAAAAAATAACCGCCTTTTTAAACTAAAAATGGGTTTTGGAGGTTTAACATGAGTTAAAAACATACTCCATTCCCGAATACAGTAATAAAAAATGTAATGCACTGCTGACCCTTAATTTCGTAACCAAAATAAAAAACAATATTTGAGAATTGAGGTATTCCGGTTCATGTACATGTATATAGATCTTGTAAATCGCGTTTCGTGATCCACAACCTCGTCTTCCCCCCCCCCCCCCCCCCATTTTTTTTTTTTTTTTTTTTTTTTTTTTTTTTTTTTTTTTTTTTTTTTTTTTTGTAAGAAATTCGCGATTTTGTTTTAGCTAAGATTGCCCTATTTTTTACCGTCATGTTTTTTGTGACACAATTTATCAATCTATAAAACTGGATACGACAAGCAATTACTGATAGTGGCTTTTATTTTCTTTCCTGGCTGTGGGTGTCTATGGTGCTTCTTGTCTGTATTGTTTGTTTCTGTTTTACTTGTCTTTTCTGTGTTGTTGTCTAAGTAATTATGTATTTGTTTTGCGGTGGCGTACAATAAATAAATAAATAAAAAAAAAAAGAAATTCGCGATTTTGTATTTTCTGTCCGTAAACGGACAAAAATTACGGCACAGTGGCCTATGGGACCGTTGGAAACAAGCATTTGCTCATAACACAAAACCGCAAGATCGGAATCAACTCAGATTTTGTGAATATGCTTTTCTCAAGGATATCTAGTGAACAATGAATAAAGAAGGTGCTGAAATCACGAAATGCACCTTTAAACCGGTGAGAAAGTAATTAGAGTCCACCGGGAGCCACAGTCCGGGCCCCATAGACAACAACGGAATAAAACGTGAAACTAATGTTGCGTGAAGAGTTAACTGAATCGAGTGCCCTATTCTTTACCATTGTAGCCGGACTGTGAGTACGGCGGACTATAATTACTTCTACACCTGTCTTCAATTTTCAATTTACCAAAAGTTTTCAATTCATCATCAACAATGCGAGGCATAGGACCCAGATTAAATATGAAATAATTAAATCAGCTTGTTTTGCATAACTTGCACCTTATTATTTAACTTTGTTGAAATTGAAGAAAACCGTGATTTTGCAACACTTTCGCCTTTGAGATCTTAGGCGAGAGTATTTAAAGGCTGACTCAGAGATTTCTGGAGAATGGCGCCCTCAATGTTTTAACACCCGCCAAAGGGAATTCGTTATTCAATTTTTTTATGACAGGAAATAATTGAAATGGGCAGACATCATGTATCATATTGAAACACGTTCATTAATTCACTCAAGAGAAATGTAGTTATTGACTCTAATGGAACTACCATGCACGATTAAAACGTTAATGCATTGCATATTAATGCATTGTATATTAATGCAATGGTTCTATTGTGGCACAAGTCATTACTTCTTTCATAACTTTTCATGTTGTATCACTTAAAGAGACATGAGTACATTTCCAGAAAGAAGCGCCCCAAATTTTGTTCGAACCCGGGATTTTTGCATATTTCCAATGTATTAGATCACACCCGAAGTGAATAAGCCGAATAAGTCGTCTTATATAATAAGATGAGGATTTAGTATTTTCTGTCGTGCACGAGAGAAAATCAAAGCATGTTTTGTTTTTATGGACGATAACGATAGCAGGCAAGTTTAACACATGGTTTGCGATTTTCTTTTGTACTTCTTGTTTGTCCAATAAACCTTCAAAACGTTCTCGGTAGGTGGTCTACAACCGATCCAGTGCAATTTGAGAGAAATTCGTATCCTCAAAAATCTCCTCCTGTTACTTAAAAGGGATAAGCAGCGATAATGCGAGAGAATTTTCGCACTTTTATCAACCAAAAGAAAATAATTTGGCAAATCCGAAGTACAATTTTCTATTATGAGCGTTCTATTCCATTGTTCGTCAATCCATTTCGTTGTACAGTATAACATTCAGCTTCTGGTAATGCAAGTTTCGTCTTTATTCTTTCAATTTCGCCATTTCGTATTTATTTTGAAAGAACTTTTTTTCACTATACGTGTGCGAAACAATGTAGGGTTGATTTTCAATTTCTTGAATTGTTTTTCTAGTTGGCGATTATGATTCAATTCAAATTCGTATACGTTTACGTTATAGCCCTACAATGACAAAATCAGTACAACGAAATTCCCTATTCAACGATATTCATGATATTGTTTAACAAGCCAAAACGAATTTTACGAAATTTCATATCTTCAGACAGAGGACACATGGGAAATTATTTTTTTTAAACTATGACTTTATTTGAAAAATAATTTTCCAGCAAATTTAATTCGACATGTACAGTGATGTAAATGAAAACAAAATGCTGACAAAGTGTAATGTGGATATCGAAAACACAATTTAACGAGTTAACGAGATTATTTCATCATTATCAATACATATTTTTGCGGACTCAAAATGTTGTATTGATGATTTAGTTCGGAGGGCATTTAATGCAAATTAGCTTATAAAAGGTAGATAACCCGATCTTAAACCGTGCCCCCCTCCCCACACTTGACTCCACCAATCTTGAAATTGTCATATCAGAGGAGGGTACATACGTTTCTAATTACCCCAATGATATTGAGGCCCATGAAATGTTATGTATATATTTTGATGTTAACAGCAAAAACGTCTCCAAATGTGGTCGAATGACCACTGACCACCCTAATTAAAACACACTATCTCACGGGCCAATAGACGACAAGGAATAAATAGTCACGCGGTAGAGCCATAGACTTTTCTTATGACCTTGCAAAAGCCTGCTCGAAATGTTTTGATGGTTTCTAGGCAACATTGGCCTACTAATTCCAAGTCTTGAGGATGTAACTTTTGCATCCGTGAGCATTTTGAGATATGGAAGGGGTAAAATAACAAGGGTCAAATTTGTAAACGTTTCATACGGGATTAAAAGGTGTATATACATGTTCATCTGTTTCTCAGGATAACAAAAAAGTATAGTTTGCTATATGTAGTAGTAAAGTAGTAAAACCAAAGTTTTAAATCCGGTTTTGTCCCCGTGAACGGATTCACCTCACACTCGCAGCAACCGCCCTTACTCCCTCCTTCCACTTCACCCGATTCAATGCAGATCCTCCACCCTCAAACCAACCCTCCTATTCTCCTCCTCCACTTGCTTCTTTCAAGTCTTCTTTGGACGTCCTCTCCTCCTCAAAACTCCCACCTCAAACTCAAAAGCCCTTCTTAAAACATGCCCGTCATCCTTCCTCAGCACGTGCCCGTACCAACGTACACTATTCGCCTTTGCCAAACGGTCCATCGCTTCTTCCAGGACAATTATACTTTTAACACAGTAGGGCTTAAAATGGTTCAAGGTCACCCTGAGGTAAAAAACTGTAATGCACATATTTCTCTCAAAATGGGCTCAAAATCTTCGGAAAAAAGTTTTAAGGCCTTCAGGATCTATACGGGGGATCAGCACTCTGGCCTCTGTTAGATATGTTTGAGCTGATTAACATAAAGTAAATGTATATTCCCATACGAACAATTTGAAACCAATTTTAAACCATTCGGATCAATAAAAATGTTACCCCATGATGACCTTCAACAGTTTTTGGCATGTCGTACAAAAACAAAAGGCTGTAGATACCCTTTTTAATCCTTAGAATCAGATGAACATGTCTATACACCTTTTAACCCCGTGTGAAATATTTACAAAATTCGCCCCAGTTAATTTTTTTTCTAATAATTCAGTACCATTTTGGATACATATCGTTTAAAATATTAAGGTTCAAAAGAACATATACCTAACTATTTCTTTAAATAAAACCACCAGATGCTCTTGCTATATTTGCATGTGTACGAGTCTATCAGCAAGAGACAGTCCAGCGGGTAATTTAACCATGTTAACATTAACGGAGGTATTCGGAGGGAAAAATCGTTAAAAACACAGTCGCAGTTATAGGCCTAGCCGTTGAGCTTGAACGAGTGTCTTTTAACGACACATGTGGTCTAGTGGATACAACGACAGACTCATGACCAAAAGGTCCTGGGTTCGAGTCCCCCTGAGGCCAATGTGTTGTGCACTTGGGCAAGGAACTTTACCTCGCTTGCCTCTCTCCACCCATGTGCAAATGAGGAGCTGTTAGGGATATTGTCCATTGAGCGCAGCCCACACACATAACTTTACGCTGTGGGTCTGGTAAGGTCCGAACGCGCCGGCATAGTAAGTGTACGCGGGCAGCCCAATCCCCACCTCCACATGGTACCAGATGGATAGCTCAAGCTTACTGGTGTTGTTGTAACACGGTTTAATGCTTTGAATTATTGTTTATCGCTATGAGCAGTTCCTGGCGACTCGAGCTTTGGACCCAACTCTAAAAATAGAACAGTAGTTCAAAACGGAACACTATGTCAAAAATTTGAGCATCAAGAGTACGTACATTGCGCATACAGGCCGACTTAATTTTTCTTTAAGTTTGGCAGTTCGACGTCAACAAAAGCACCAAATGACTTTCAGACCCGTCCCACTTGTTCAACATCCGGCAACTAAGAAGGATATGCTAATGAAATATCGGACATATATCACGTTTACAGAACATGCATGTTTTCATGTTTAAATCAGAACGTACCGGTGTGAAGGCAGATATAGTCCGGCGGGAGCCACAGTCCGGGGCTCCATAGACGATAACGGAATAAAGCGTGAAACTAATGTTACGTGAAGATTCAACTGAATCGATTGCCCTATTGTTCACCATTGTTCCCGGACTATGAGTACGCCGGACTATAATTAATTCTACACCGGTGTGAAAGTAATCATAGTCCGGCAGGGATCACAGTCCGGGCTCCATAGACGACAACGGAATAAAGCGTGAATTTTTTTTTTTTTTTTTTTTAATGATGCTAAATGGTTTATGGTATGGTTGGGCCACAGTGATCAGCGACCATTTGTGAAAGCGCTTAGAGGCCAATAGCATAAGGCGCTATATAAATCTCTGCTATTATTATTATTATTATTTCATGTTTAAATCAGAACGTACCGGTGTGACGGCAGATATAGTCCGGCGGGAGCCACAGTCCGGGGCTCCATAGACGATAACGGAATAAAGCGTGAAACTAATGTTACGTGAAGATTCAACTGAATCGATTGCCCTATTGTTCACCATTGTTCCCGGACTATGAGTACGCCGGACTATAATTAATTCTACACCGGTGTGAAAGTAATCATAGTCCGGCAGGGATCACAGTCCGGGCTCCATAGACGACAACGGAATAAAGCGTGAAACTAATGTTACGTGAAGAGTCAACTGAATCGATTGCCCTATTGTTCACCATTGTTCCCGGACTGTCAGACCGGCGAACCATATCTCCTGCCACACCGGTGTAGAAGTAACCATTGTCCGGCGTACTCATAGTCCGGGCTCCATAGACGACAACGGAATAAAGCGTGAAACTAATGTTACGTGAAGAGTCAACTGAATCGATTGCCCTATTGTTCACCATTGTTCCCGGACTGTGAGCCCGGGGGACTATATCTCCTGCCACACCTGTATAGTTGTGTGGTACGCGGCCTATCTACCTTAACCGGAGCCTGGTGTGGCTCCATAACGATACCGTTTGTGTTTGAGATGCAAGTACAACGCAACACCTGTCTACTGATGCGAATTGAATGAAGTAAAATTTGTATTGTAGTCTACATAGTAATTGGCGCACATAGCCATTGTTGCTGAAAGCGCCATTCAATCTTACTACAACAACAACTTTACGCATTCAGCCGAACATACTTTTTGTTTGTCTCATTACTATCTCTCTTGATTTCAAAAAGATTTTACGATATTAACAGATCGATTATATAATGCGATTATAACCCCCACCCCCCAAAAAAAACAACAACAACGGAAGACGGTGTTTCTACACCGATTCCTTTAGTGTCTGTCTGATACTGCCCACTATTTTTTCGGAACTGGATTCAAGCCACAAAGACACAATAGATAATGATGAAAGGAAATATGGATAGACGTATATGGCGAGATAATACACAAAGGAGTGATAACATGCACTTTATTCTGTTAGATAGAATCCGATGATTATATGCTTTTAGCAAATCAATTAATGTCAATGATTTATATCCGGGCACTAAGCATTTTAATTAATATGTAGATGGAAAGAAGCTACATTTGAAATTAATAGGGCTACATTAATTACATGCTCTTGTGGATCTGAATCTTAGATTTTCGATGCAAAAGGTTAGTCCGCCTCTCCTCAGAGGACATGTAGTTAAACATGTTTTGAGCTTTACCTCAACTCTTAGGGGGCTTCAAATCACATTTTCCTGTTTGCCGGAGGTATGTTCCTATTGACTTATACTATTCCCCGGAAATAGTTGAACTACTTTATTCATAGTTGAACTACTTTATACATAGTTGAACTACTTTATTTTGATATGATATAATGTTCTATATAACATTTTCGCACTTGACATAGATCTTCGCAAGGTCTATCAACATTTCAAACATGAACATCTGTACATTTCAAATATCATGTTACAGACCTTTGACCTACGATACAGAACCTTTTTTCGAACTTGACCTAGATTTTACAAGATATACTGGTGAGATGAACCCATATCCGTGTATACAATTTTTGTTATAGTGCAAAAAAGCAATTTAGAAAATAGGCCATATTGGCCTGTTATAGACCAACTCAGCATTTTTGGCAGTTTTAGAAAATTTACCATATTTGACCTTTGACCTTAGATGCAGAACCCATTTCCGAACTTGACCTAAATTTCCACAAGGTACACCTATGATGATAAGATGAACACCTATCCGTGTATACAATCTTTGCTATAGTGCAAAAAAGGATTTTAGCAAATAGTCCATATTTGACCTTTTGCACATGACCCAGTTTTACACTCGAACTAGGCCTTCATAAGATCTATGGTGCAAAGATGCATGAATAGACGGACTGATTAACAGACAAATTAACGAGGGTGAACTTGTGTGACTTTTCTTTGGTTAAAATTAGACACAATCGTAGCACAATTAGGCACACATGCCATGACTGAATAAAGCAAAACATAAGGAATAAAGTAAGACAAGTAAACCTCATTTAGGACAAACGCACATTTCTATAGCCTATACACAACAAGCAAAACTAACAAACAGCACGAAAGAAAAGCGCAATTATGAATATGCAATACTTCATATTCGAAAAATTCACACTAAATTTTGTGACCCAACTCACCCTTCTCGATGAAAGCTTGATAGGCCAGTCAAAATAGAATGAATGCTGCCTTAACCCAACACTAATTGCAACAGAATCAATTCCAACAGAATTGTATTGAGAATACCTTTAAAAACAACATATCAAAAGTCTACTAAAATCAAAGGAGTGGAACATATATTTTTAAGGGGGTAAGGTTTATACAGGGGTCAAAATATGAAAAGTATCAAAACGCGTCGAAAAGTATTTTTTTTTTTTTTTTTTTTATAAAGTAAGACAAGTAAACCTCATTTAGGACAAACGCACATTTCTATAGCCTATACACAACAAGCAAAACTAACAAACAGCACGAAAGAAAAGCGCAATTATGAATATGCAATACTTCATATTCGAAAAATTCACACTAAATTTTGTGACCCAACTCACCCTTCTCGATGAAAGCTTGAGCTTGATATCATTTAAGATACGGTACGCAATAGCTCAGCGTGGTTTTTTACTTTTGAACTGGTTAAAAATAGAATAGTAGTTCAAAATGGAACACTATGTCAAAAATTTGAGCATCAAGAGTACGTACATTGCGCATACAGACCGACTTTATTTTTCTTGAAGTTTGGCAGTTCGACGTCAACAAAAGCACCAAATGACTTTCAGACCCGTCCCACTTGTTCAACATCCGGCAATTAAGAAGCGATACGCTTATGAAATATCGGACATATATCACGTTTACAGAACATGCATGTTTTCAGGTTTAAAACCGTCGATTTTACTTCAACCGAGCGTACGACTATTGGTTGGGTCACGCCGGCAGCCCATATTGCAAAACAAATTGCAGTCGCGGCGACCTCAATAGTTATTGACAGATATTCCAAGTTTTTCAATGAAATATCTTGGTTTATCGCAAAAAAATATTCCAAGTTTATCGGTAATAATCCAAAATTATTGTAATTTGGCGAGAGAAACCAGATTTTTCTACCAATATTCAAAAGTTGTCGAAAATAAAGGCATTAAATACAATTCATGAAGACAGATTAAATTTCATAGTTTTCTTTTTAACTATACAGTAGTCCAAATAAAACACTTACGCGCAGACGTTTCGATCACCAGTGATCTCTCTTCTCTCTCAATGCTACCGTTGAAGTGACGACCTACAATCAGTTGTTGATTGCTATTTGCATTATTATCCATCAGCAGATTATCACTCATTCATGTTTGACCTCCCCAATCACTATGAGGCAAAGCATGCTAATCTACCAAGGAGTTACGTCAGTAGTTCAGTAGCCTTAAGGAAATATGTCAAGATTTTTGTCAAGCTCAGTTTGAATTACATTCATAAAATATATGTACTGTTAATAAAGGCTGCCATTTACTATGATTTTTAAAATTAACAAATAGAGGCATTTTAATTTTTGCTTTTTTTGACATACGAAGAAAACGGGCGGATTTTTCGCCACGGCTTCATTGATCAAAAGCGCCCAATTTTGCTCTCCTCGTGACGTCAAAGTGATGACCAAAACATCGTGTTGACTCGAATTGTTATTGCTGACACTGTAATATTGATGGATTAATGAAAGTAATAATAAAATTTGAAAATAAGTTACAGAATGACATATTTTGTTTCATTTCGCTGTGTTTTAATTATTATTGATATAAAAACACATCGATCGCAGTTATAGGAAAGTGGCAACACTGCGATATGATGGTCACAACGACGTAAATTATGGATGGTCATCACTTTGACGTCACCATTTGCCTGCGATGTGGATTTGTCGGAATCGTTTTCGAGTAAGCTATTGGGCGGAAAATTAAAAGGGCAAAATACTAACAAATGTGGACAATTTTCAACTTATTTTGATATATATGTAATCTACGTTACTTAAGCTTTCCATCCATACCAAATTTTCCAAATATTCAGAATCATGACATATTTCCTTTAACAACAGCTGACCATGCATGTTCTGGGTATCATAAACCATTCAACCAAGAAACAGAGGGTGTATTTGCTAAATGCACTGGATGAAAGCTATTGAAAGCTATTGAACTGCGCCATAGGAAAAAGGTTTTATTAGCTTATAGTGATGTATTCCAAAGCATAATAGCTTTGTGCTTACTCTACCAGAACAAAGTACACTGTATGCCAGAACTCACTTGTATTGTTATTCATGAACAAATCTTTGCACAAGAATTAGTATTAGTCCAACAGATTTTCCCCGAGCTTTCAACCATAGCCAAATGACCACTTCTGTTATAGCATGGACGTAGCGTAGTAGATAAGAGGACCCACAACGCGAAAACCACAATTACTTAATTCAATTACCCATTCATCTCGACAAAAGCCAGGCACTCGTTGTGTATACATGTGCATACATCGCGACCGTCTGTGATCTCTATCTCTTTGCCGCGATCGATGCAGTGAGGCGGTCTAAGGAAACTCTGTCCACAAAACTTGGACCGGATGTTGTAGGGGTTTTTGGAAAGTGCATAGTACACTCAGTTTTCATGTTTTTTTGGCAAGTTGTTGTCACCAAATAGAAGAGAAATTATTTCAGAAAACCCCATCAAAATCCGTCATTCCTTTGTGGAGCTACGACGTAGAAAATGAACTTACATTTTGGGTGATTTTGTGATCCGTAATTGTTAAAAATCTTGTGAAAATAATATGAAAATGTTCCGATCACTTCCGACTCTTGAGAAACGGTGTTATGAAAGTTCAATGTACCTTGTAACAAAATATAAATTCTGAACTCGTGCCCAAGCGTGCCCCTACGTGTAATTCTACCTCGAAAACCCACCAAATTGTAATATTTTAACTTCCAGTTATGGTGAATTTGTTTACCGTTGTGGTTGTTTGATAGCCCACACCATGTCGAACTGATTCCAATGTCAGGTTCATCTGAAATATGAGTCTGATAAGTCATACTTTATACCTAATTAAATTTATAAATTATAATTAATCCCTCGTCTTACGAGGGGGGTTGTTACCGCTCTCTTTTTTTCTTTTCGCCCCCCCTATTAAAACCTCATTTTCCGGTGTCAAATGCTCGGTTTTCATGCCCCCCAACCCCCCCCCCCGCCCCCCAAAAAAAAAAAACACCGGGGAATATAGACAGGTAAGGGGAATCCCAAAGTGATGGATAGGGTGGTGTCAATAACCCACCCCCCTTCGGGAGGGAATACCAACACACCTAGTACGGCACAAGAAATATCAATCAAAGACATTTGTTGTGTGTTGCACTAGATAGCAGGTCCTCCCTTTTCCTTTGATACCAAAATGATTACCAACCTATTACATTTATGTCAGATATGAAATGACGCATAAGTGGTCTCAAATTTAAACTACTCGCCAGCATTTACCAAACTTAAAAAGGCATGTTTGTCAATCAGCTCAAAGACCATTGAAAGAAACAATTTGGTTTACATTCTTTAAAAACAGTAAAAAAGAGTTCCAGGGGAAGATTTCCAGGGGGAGGTGGCAGTGCAGTTTGTGGCAATTTTCTTGGAACAGGATTTTGACATTACTACCAGCATTTACAACTTGAAAAAACATGTTGTCTTCAGCTCACACAGACCATTGCTATTGTATCTTGCTAATCCCGGGTAATCCATAATTCACTTGCCAAAGATCAATATCTTCTACAAGCCTAAAGTAACATGCTGAACCCAGGTGTAGAAGTAATTAATGTCCGGCGTACTCGTATTCCGGGAACAATGGTGAACAATAGGGCAATCGTGTCAGTTGACCCTTCCACGCAACATAGTTTCAAGCTTATTCCGGATCGTCGATTGGAGCCCCGGACCGTGGCTCCCGTCGGACTATATCTGCTTTCACAACGGCCTGATGCTTTTTGACTTGTGTCGCAAAACATGCTAGATACACTGTTAATTCTGTCAGTGATGTGACCACCTTGCTTTTCTGTCCAGAATTGCACTTAGTGCCACCTCCCACCTGGACTCTTCTGTTTTTCCTATTTTTACAGAATGTAAACATCCAACATCCAAATTGTTTTTTCAAACTCGTGGAAGTGATTTCAGTAAGGGTCCTTTTTCATTATGTCAATTGTTTTTTCATGCCATTTATGTCCCTTTAAATGCAAATGGCTTTCATAACATCTTTTAACTAAAAGCTTTTTACACTATATTTACGGTAAGACCTCAATAAATTGTGTTGATATGGTCTCATATTTTTATTCACACTTTCCTTCCGTATCATTTAAAAATATCTCACAAATGTAAAGAGATTTAACTGGTGAATCGTTCATTCAACGGCATAAATTCAAAATACATCTACCTTCTTTGATCAAACGGAACATGATCATGTTTTTGTCAGTAACATCGGTGCTTGCATGTTTGCACTAGAAGCTCTTGAGAATAAGGTCCGTAGCGAAATTGATAACCACGAGTAATCCACGAAACGCACCTACACAGGTGTGATCAAGTTGGTGTTTTCAGTTTAAAAACTGACGTAATTTGTATTCAACATCAAATCCCGAGATTTTCGTCCCGTGCATGAAATATTCAGGTTGGGGAATTTGTCCAGAAACGGACGGATCTTTTGATCTCTCGGGAAATGAAACAAATTGTAACTGGATTTCCGGGTTTTTCATGTTTCTTGGAAATAACTACGCAATAAATTGAACTCTTTTATCAACCTACATCTAATGTTAAGTAATAGTAGTAGAAGCAGCATCGCATTATTATTGTAATATTCCTAGAATTTTAAGGTTAGAACTTCCAAGGTTAGTCATTTACATCGATTAAAATAGTACTTGCATTGTTGATGACTTTATTTTAAACCAGCAAATATAATCTGATAGTATGTTTTTTTTATAATACCTAAAATATTTTCATACCGATTTTTATATTATGTTCAATAACAGCAATTCATTTACACGTATCTAAAAAATACAGGTTTGAAACAAAGGCAGATATTTAAACATCACCGCTATTTCCAGAGTGAGTGTCAAATGTCAAACATGGAATGGCCGACAATTAAGTTGAAGAAACTATTTTGTTTCCCAAAACATTGGAATAATTCGCAAGAAAATGTTACAATGGACAGATAATGTATCCGTGTTCAATTTGTGAATTAAAAATTGACGATTCATTGCTTACCAAGGAATTATATGGACAATCATCATAACTTAGGGGGTATTTCTACAACCGCGTCAACCGACTTACCTAAAAAGTGGGATTATATCATTTAAACCGTTGGACTAAGCATAGTATGCGTATATCGGGCTGATTACCTCTACTTTGGATTTGGAAGAAATTCACAATTTTATATTTTTATCAAGAGTAAATGTGACCAAAGTATATATTTTTCGAAAGGTATGAAATTTCGCTCTTTTCGGAGAGGGCCCTGTGTATAGTCACTCTAAATTTTAGAGTAAAATTCACTACTTTTTTATTTAGAAAGTATATCGCTCTCTTTGGATGTGCGGATGTGCTGTCGGTTTAACTTTAAGCAGGACAACTGATCTCTCTTGAGAGCTTTGAGAGCAGTGATCACGGTTCTGACAGTGTGTTTACCGATTCCTGTACACACTTTTTTCACATTTTTGCTTTTGCTTTTGAGATTATGTCTTCACAAGATACATGATGAAGTAACATATTAACTCATCGGTATAGTGGTTCTGTTAACCTCCGATTTAAATAAACTATTGTGCATTTTTCATAAAATAATACCATTGCGCAAGGGTATTTTACATACCCCAAGGGTCATTTTGAGATTGGGAGGCATTTATATTTTGACCACTTACAACCTCTAGAGGTCTTCAGGTATAATAAAGGAGTCAAAGTACAAAGTGGTATGAATCTTTTAAATGCTACACCATTATATTCCTTAAGTCATAAGAATTCAAAATATGTATAACTATAGTTTAATCTGTCTGTGATGTATAGTTTCAACTTACAAGCGCCAAAGGTCAAGTTTGGGTTAAAATTGAAAAATAGCTCCGATTTTAATTAAAGTTCTCTCAACGTGTTCGTCTCGCTCTAACAATTAACATTCAAATGGAATGTTTTGTTATCATGGTTAAGAGGGCAAAATGTGAAGTACCAGGTGCAATGTCACCGAGTACAGGCGCTGATGTACTAAGACATGTAATGGAAACAAAATGTTCTATTATCTCCTAAAAGAAAACATTCTGCATGCGTTGATATATTTGAATATTGATTGTAGGTTAAGACGAACGGTTTAAGGCTTCTTTGATTAAATGTGCTTGTTCCGATTTATGTCTATGTGTTCTCTACTTGATATGAGAGACTGGCAGTTGCACATTTGCTCCATCAAGTACCGTAGGAAACAAACTTGCGGCTTTGATGGTAGAAGCAATAATGCATATTGCAAAGCCCTGTTCAATACTGTGCTAATATTGATAGTTAACCATTAAAGCGGTGGTTATTTTATTGATATCTTGGGAATGAAATAGATATGAGGGCTCAAATTTCAGGATGACAATGAGAACAATACAGCATTTCACTTGATATCAAAATCGATACTACTTCCGGGTAAATCAGGGGTCCCAAAGACGATCGAAACACGCATCTTTAAAATCGGAGCTATTTTAAAATTTTGACCCCTGTGGCCATCTTAGGTACCATGGTCACTACACGACATCATCCAGTTCACATTATTCACTGTAACTTACAACGGAGTTGACTCTCTAACTCCAACGCTTTTTGGAATGAGAAATTACTTTTGCAGCAGAAAATGTTTGCAAAATAGTTCGTTTAAAGACACTTGTTTGTAAAACTTAAAGAATTAAGATTACATGGGCCCACCCAAAATTGAAAACATCACCGAGTGTTCCTATATGCGTATTAGTAAGAGCTCAATTCAATTTGACGCAACCGTTGTAACATTGTGTGTTAACTTATTTTGTACTTCAGATGTGAATATTTTTTCCAAGTACTTACCAGCTACTGCTTATAATTCATATAAGAAGGAAGACGAGGATAACAACTTTCGACCTATACCACTCTTTAATTATGATTACAAAATATGTCCTGGGCTCTAAACTAATAAACCCTGAACAAAGAGGATACATAAAAGGACGTTTTAGTGGATAAAATATACGTATCATTGAAGACGTGATCGATTATTGTATAAATAATAAGCAAAATGAAGGTATTTTGTTTACAGATTTTCGAAAAATGTTTGATTAAAAATGGGGCTTGGGGAACAATTTCGACGTTGTTTAAATACTTTGTATTTTAATTTTAATAGTTGTGGTTCAATTAACGGTTTGTTGTTAGAATTATATACAGTACAACAGGGATGTCCTTTATCGGCACTCTTATTTATTATAGCTGTAGAAATGTTAGCTTTAAGTATCACACAAGATGATTACATACATTTAATGAAATTTGTAAATGCACAAGATGTAAGAATAGTGCAATTAGCTGATGACACAACTATAATGGTCAGTGATGGAATATCTGTGTTAAATGTGTTGGGCTCAATAGATAAGTTTAGTGAAGTATCTGGTATAAATTATCAATAAAGAAAAACAGTAGAAGGAATATGGTTAGGTCGATAACGTCCTACTGTTGTCAATGTTTAGTTTATTTGCAGGGTATCTTCTGTCAACCCGTTTTGGTTTAAGAAGTCTGTACAACGTTGCTCTGGCTATTCCTGTAGCGGTTTCCATTCTCTCCATTACATTATGTAATAAGGTAGGATTCCCTTCTAACGTTTTTTTTTCGAAGAGGGATTTTAAGCTTGAAACAATGATACGGATATCAGTTGTGGCTACCAAGATTGAAGAGACGACTTTGTAGTGAATGATCAATTGTAAAATGCTTTGAAATCAAGTACGGGACCACGTGGCTCGTGGACAATATTAAATTAACCCTCGTCTACCGAAGGTGGAGATGGTTACCAATACTACACCCTCTCCTTTTCATCATGCAAAAACAAACATCCACCGGGGTATAGGTAAGATACAGGGTTATGGATAAGGGGTGGCAACTACCCCGCCCCCTTTTTCGAGAGAGGATGGGTAGCAACATGGCCAGACGAAAACGAGGAATATCACAGACAATTGATTTTAGATAGCTTTGGTCCTCCTCTTTCCTTACCAAAATGAGTACCAACATGCTAGAATTACGTCACAATGATGCCATTAAGTTTGCAAGTCAGCAAAACTGTCAATGTCCACAGTACACAGTGTAGAATAGGGGAAAAGTCATTTTTCACCAAAAAAAGTTAGGAATAACCGATTGTCACGCGGTTTTTTTGCCTCGACTATGGAAAATAACTAGTTTTATATATTCAGAGCATTTAAGTGTAAATACAATACAAAATATCAATTTTCCACCCCGTATCCGTTTTTTTCATACTTTCCTCAACTTATGACGTCATAGCAGGGGCGGCGCCAGGGCTAGGGGTGGTGGCATGCAAAGGGGTGGCGGGGGGGGGGCTCCCCATGCGAGTTTGCAAAATCAGGAAAAACAGGGGGTTATCGTGTAATGGTTCGCTCCTCCTATGATTTCGTCCCCTCCTATGATTTTACCCTGGCGCCGCCCCTGATAGCGACGTCATAATTGGGATGTTGGTACTTATTTTAATACCAGTGGAAAGAAGAAGAAGCCCTAAGCTATCCTGTGGTATCGGTATCAAATTTATAGGAATTGGATGTTCAGTAACAAAATCACAAAAATGGCTCAGGTAGACGATGTCACATTGAAGTTTTCTATTCTAAATGGAAATGGATAGTTTCCAAACACACGTTCCCAGTATTGGATAGATATAATATACATAATATGCCTGCAGTAATTTGTGACACTTGGTGAGTAACACATTATTTTATTATGAAGCCTAACGTCCTTACAAGGTAGGTCCTGGGAAAATGCAAATATATCGTGTAATATATAGAGAGACCCTCATTGGCACTAACGGAAGTCGGTTGAGATTATTTTTTAAGGATCTAATTATGAATTATAGCCATTTTCTTGCTAATATGCACACACATACATAATAAGTAAACAATAATTAGTGACATTAAAAAGTTACTAACCCTTTATGTGCTGAAAACAAAAGCAGCACACTTTCATCGTAGACCTTGCAAAACCGTTGCTGTAAAAACTCTAGGGGAAAATGACGTGCATTTTCATTGCACTGTATCTATGTGATATCGTTATATAAAACAAATTTTTACTAAAATGTCCATGGTCCGATCGCTAATAGCTCTATGGGGGTTGCAAAATCACGTTTTTAGCTCTCACTTAAAACAGGTTGAAATATCGGCGTGAAACTTTACAGAAGGGGTTTGGGGTGAAGGTCATTCCATCAAGATGAATGATAGACTTAAATAGGGCCATCACCCTTTAACTGCTTATATTCGTGCAATAGTAAAATATATCACTTGGACAAATTGTGGGTGTTCCATTTCACCCACCTGCGGCTCGTGAAATAGATAAACGCAAAATTTGTCCTCGTGATATATTTTTTATTATTGCACTCATAGGTATACTCAATGCTGTATATTAACCCTAACGCCACCAAACAGCAAAAAAACAACCCAATGCACTGAGTGAGAAAAGTCCCGGATGCAGCAATGACGTCATCAAACGAAGACACATATGGGCACGAAATCGCTGGCCGCCGAAGTGTGATAACCCCGGTGATGGTAGGGGGGCCCGAGCCCCGAGGGGCCCCTGGTTCGAGACCACCAGAGTTTCCGACTTTTCTCTTTCCCCTCTTCCCTATTCCTTCACTCCCTCCCGGGGGAAAATGGGGCGTAAGGGTTAATTAATAACAGCATTTTTCCCATACACTATCAACATAGTAGTAGTAGTAGTAGCAGTAGTAAAAGTTGCAGTAGTATCACATGCAGCAGCAGTAGTGGTAATAGCATCAATCAGGAAAAAAAAAAGAGTATTTCCATTAAAATATTAAGTTGCAGGACTGAAATTAAGAATGACAAATGACACAGGCCATTTCCTGATATATGACATTCTCTTCCAATAAAATGAGAAATGACCAATAGCTTCAGAACCGAGGTTATAGACAATGAGAGATAGCGTATTGAGTTTCAAAACACATCAAAACTTGCCCGGATATTTGCTTAAATCTTTGAACGGAATTTCACAGGGGTTACATGCATGTCAGTCCCATATCTACAAAAGTATAAATGTTCTACAGGCGTAATAAGGTATAAGCGTATACTTCACAGCTCATCACTATTGCTAGGTCTGGTCACGTCACTGCTCTAGTGTGATGCGGGAACCCGCTTTACTGGAGGATAAATTGATCCAGATCCAGCGTCTTTTTCCCGTTTTGTGTTTTGTTCTTTTGTGTATGTTTGGCTTTGTACAAATTACCTTTTTTTTTTTTATTCGCTTCACTCATTTTAACAACACTGTTTTTCCTCAAAATCCCAAACTCGCCAAATCTGGTCGGGCCGGAGAACACGTATTTTTGTTGTTGTTGTTTTCCTTTTTTGTTATTGTTTTTTATGGTATTTTTTAAAGATATCCTATGACCGATCTGGCTCGATAGGATCAGATCAATGTTTCTAATTGTGAAAATCTGAATTATGTTGAACACAATTTGTTTTCCAACGGGAACGTTCCAGCAATTAAGGCAAAAATATTAATGTTTTCGCAGAAAAATCGCACAGCTTTTAAAATTATCATTTTACAGGGTGTCCCAAAAAAAGTGGTGCAAGCAGATAAACTCTGATTTCTCAACAACTGCTGAAGCTGTGAATTTCATTTTCACGGATGATTTTAATTATACTCTTTTGTATTATTGTGCAAATCCCATGACAATCGGCCCACACAAACCAGAGATATAAATGATTAAAGACTATCAGTTTTTCATCCATTCCAATGGGATTTACACAGTTAGTGATTATCGGTACAACAGATAGATTCGTGGCTCAATCGCGTGCATTGACTAAAGGATAACCTCAGAACCTGACGGTGATAATGCTACTAAATTAATACAGTGCAGTATCTGAACAAATATCTTACATACTATCTTACAATAATAACTTTTAAGCTGAAAATACTCATTCTAAAGGGGTTACCTGTTGAAATATTCATTGTTGGGGGTACTGCATGTAAATTGAACAGATCTTAAGAAAGCAATGGATTGTTTATGAAATTTTAGATTCAAGTCAATTGTTGATGTAGCGAAATTAATTAAGTACAGGTATGATCATCTTAGCTTAATTCAATGAAAATGAATGGCACGTTCTTCCAATTGTCTTATTATAAAATCTTCACAAAGATGAGTGGGCACATATGATGCAGTTGGATCAGCGCTCGCCTCATAAGCATTATAGACAAGACGAGATTCATGAAAAGAAACTTCATGAGGCATTTTTAGTAGAAGCATTTGAAACATAGTTTCTAGACTGATTGTTTATGCTGATCACGAAAATGCCGGTTGCTTTGCTGTATTTTGAGTGCCAAGGGTCAAAATTCAAGAAATTCAAAATGGCCACCAAATACCACTAAAATTATGCGAAAAGATATAAATTCGTAATTTTCCACAATTAACAGACATTAAACCTACTCTTCTACATAGACTTTTGCAACTAAATATATTAACAATAATTACTAATCATAAAATCTAGCCTCAAGGGGTAAAATTGGATCAAATTCAAGATGGCCGCCAAAATATCATATCAAATTTAACAAATTAACTTTAGGCGTACAATCCCACAATAATTCAGTGTTATTAAACATACTGTCTCTTGAAGGTGAGTATATTGGTGAGTATATTATTATCAACTTCTCAGCTTAAGTTGTAGCCCAAGGGGTAAATGGCCGCTAAAATACCATAGACCTATTATATTTAGGTCTAAGCCAAGATTGTAAAAAGTCACTTTACTACCTGTTTTAGTATAGGTGTTTGATACAACTTTCGAGACTTATATTTTGGTATGCCAGTTAAAGGTCCATGGCCTGATCGCCAATAGCCTCGTCCCCAGGAACCCCAGATTTTACCGGAAGTGGTCAAATTATTGGTATCTGAAGAAAGCTGCTATTTGTCTCATTTACCCTGTGAAATTTTAGGGCTAAATAATGTTTGGTTTGGATGTTATGATTGATTAATGTACTCCCTTTAGGTCAACCAATATTAGTTTTACACAGTGGGCTAACAAAACGCCGTTTTCAGCTCCCATATCAGAACGGATTGAAATATTGCTGTAAAACTTTAGATATGGGGTATTCGGGTCAAGATCATTCATTCAAGATCAAAACTTTATGTAATGAAATCGGGCCATCCCCTTTTAAATTTCTGGCTTTGAGTGCAAAGGGATAACAAATTTACAAAATGGCCACCAACATTTATATATCACTGAAATGTAAAAAAGTGAGGTATTAGTTTGCTTAGTAGTCGTCTGCACCAGAAAAGTACTGTTTGAGCAAGTCCATAGACTGACAAGGTTAAGAAGCTCATTTTATGAGCTGCTTTATTACATGATTTCCATTTCTCGTACTTTGATAGATACAAGAGAAGTGTATGTTTATAAGTCATGATTTTATGTAGGCAAGTAAAATTATAGAATAGAATGCCTGGATCTGGATGCCTATATTGCCTATATGAGTTCTCTTTCTTCCAAGGGACTTACAATGCATTTAAAAAAGCCCAATAGCATATCTCCCAATATCAGAATTACTGTTATTCCATAATTAAGTGAAGGAAATTATGGGGCCATTAAATGCTATTTATCCTTTCGGATTTACTTTTGAGAACTGAGCAACATACATTCCAAATTTGAGATCGGTATGCCTCAATTTCAGTAAACTAAGACTACCAGAAACATTTATGATCTAACCTTTCGACTAAGCCATGCAAAGAAATATGAGATCTTCTAAGTGCTGACACCATCACTATAAAACTACTCATATTTTTTTTATCTTTAAACCACAAAGAGATAACGTCTGCATTTATTATGTTCATCATATTTCCTTAACAATTGGCAAAATCAACACTATACATTTGTATAAATATTGAGTACATTCCACAAATTTTCATTTGCCATGCAAGTAATCGTTTCTTTGTTTTTCATGCGGTTGGACTAATTTTTGAATCTCTAATTGAAACAAGTGGAAAACATGAAAAAGTGATTTGCTCCATTTTATATCATTCTTCATTTTTGGAGCGTCTTCATTTATGGAGCGGCGAATATGATATGTAAAATTCTTAATGTTGATGTAAGTTAAACAGGTTATACATAAATGTTTATATAATTCACCGATTCAACTAAATTTAGGAAACTGTTTCCAATGAGAATGTCATTCAAATAAATCATTCCAGCTTGTATTCATTCTAACGAACAGAACTCTGCTATTGCATCTTATATTATCATTACCCCATAAAATAGCATTGTTGGAGATATTATTTTTACACTTATTTTGCAGAGAAAATACAATGATTTTAAAGCGAAATTGATTAAAAAAAATTGTCTACAACATCTTCAGATTTACAATTTAGTTCAAGAAAGAAATGCAAGTTTCCCAAGGGATCAAACCAATGCTCTATGATTCTTTTCCATAATACATCATTGTTCTGATTACATATCCTAGATATTCACTTACGAGCACAAATTTGATATTCCAAATTAGGCATATTCCAACCACCATATATTCCACATACCACATTTGAACCCCGCAGAAAATTATCTGTGCATTGACCTTTTTAATATTTAGTGAGTTCAAGAAATGTGGGATTTGAAGAGTTTTTGTGACCGCTTTTTTGCCAAAATAGGAGTTTTCTTGCTTTCTGACCATTTCAATGTTTTCCAATATTGATTGTTTTTTCGTTTCCAGTTGAGATCCTCCGCTACTTTTTATCCTTACTGAAATAAATTACTAGACATTTAGCAGGGTTTTCCTTCCGTACATTGTATGTTGTGTTAAATTAGTGTTATCTTCACAACTGATCACCTATTGCTTTAAACAATTTTGTTTCATTATTATGGTACTATTATCCTCCAAAATGTTGTACATAAACTTCACATGTGCATGCATATCAAAGGTTCAATTTTTTTTAAATTAATTGAACCCAATAATTTTTTTCTAAACATGAATATTTTTGGCTGCCTATATTGACCGAAAGAAATATTTGTCCATGTCATTCATTCGTATTAAATTTGCACATACATCTTAACCTGTATCATGCACAAGTATGTGACACACTAATATTTGAGTTTAGTTATTACGGTCTTATAGGTCTTCGGCATCTTCGAGCCGCTAGCATTAACTATCACTAGTTTCAGTGGTGTCAGCATTTAAAAGATCCCAAATATTTCGTTTAATGGAAAGGTAAGGCTATAATATATCTGTCAACAGTTTTCGTTTACTGAAATTTAGGCATGCCAATCTAATTTTTTGGAAAGTGTGTTGTAAGAAGAAGCCGACTGAACTTTACATGATCGTTCGGGACCAATCATTAATAATAGAAAAGGATAAGTATAACATTTAATTGTCTGACGTTTCTCTTCCCTTCCTACGGAATATATCGGAAGATGCTGTTGGGCCTGTCCAAATGTCTTGCAAGTACCTTCTACAATGTATATTTTGCATACATAAAAGCATGACCTACAGCTAGGCCTACAAAGTGACTATACACAAAATTTAACAGAAGCCTATGCCTTTTTCTTATTCTAAGACACCTAGAAATAGAATGCCATTGCATTTAAATGTGCAATCACCTCAACTAGTCTTCCTTTCACTGGATACAGGTTTCCTCCATGTACCTGTCCTTTCTTTATGAAATAAATTTTGCATAAAAAATTCACATTTGAGGATGTATGTATTTTTTATTACGTCAGTATTTTGGCGGCCATTTTGATTTTTTTTCCAATTTCGGCTCATGGGGAAAGAACTTATGCTGGTAAGTTATTGGAAATATGCTCAGCTTCAAGGGACAGTATATAGAAGTAAGTCGAATCACTCTTAAAAAGTAGATATGCATTAAATTAAAAAAAAATTAATATGAAATAGGTTGCATTTGGCGGCCATTTTGAATTTTTACATTTTGACCCCGTTGCACCGGCATTTTCGTAATCAGCACAAAAAATCAGTCTAGAAAAGTTGTTTGAAACGCTTCTACTAAAAATGCCTGTACTTCCTTAATTAAGCATCTTTTTCAGAATCTCGTCTAGTCTATTAGGTTGTGGGTTTGAGCCCCGCTGTCGCCAATGTGTTGCGCACTTGGACAAAGCACTTTACCTTGTTTGCCTCTCTCCATCCAGGAGTATAAATGGGTACCGGTGTGGCAGGAGATATAGTCCTCCGGGCTCACTGTCCGGGAACAATGGTGAACAATAGGGCAATCGATTCAGTTTTTGACTCTTCACGCAACATTAGTTTCATGCTTTATTCCGTTGTCGTCTATGGAGCCCGGACTATGAAAAGTGCCGGACTATGATTACTTTCACACCGGCATATGCCCAGAATGCAAAACAGACTCGCTGTGCGGGAGGAGTGGCGAACCCCCACAGCAACATTATAATTATGAGGTAGTCTGGCCCAAACGCCAAAGACAGAGATGGCACTCCGCCTGCGGGCGCATCATTTGCATTATTTTACAAAGATGAGAAAACGTCAAGAAATCGTATCTTTTATGTGTCATTACACATTGGGTCTGGTTTAAAAGATGACATGCAAACAGGTTACTGCCGAGCAAAGGACTTTCATATCACTAAGCTATTTAATTTAATTTCTGTAACAATAAATGTGACGGTGATATTCAAACACATGTGCCACTATTTGGCAAAATGCTATTTATCACGAAAACTGCACAGGTAGTTTTGATTTCTGCTGATCATAATGGTTTAGAATGCGACCGTGGGCTTAATTGTGTGTTTATTATTTCTATGCCTATTTGCCATTTAATAAATGTTAAAACTAATATCGTGTGCATTTTGTTGTTCATCAGTTGTTAATATTTAATGGTATGTCATGAATACCATTAAAATCGCTCACGAGGCAGCAGAACGGACAAATGATGTTAAAGCGGCACTGGCACATTTTCACAAAATATGAAATGTCTTCAATTTGCTCTCAAATGATAGTGTAGGCCATTGGAAGAACAGAGATATATTTTACACATAAAAATAACATACACCAAAACAGATAGGGACATTGATATGAGGATAAAGACATCCAGGTAATTTGAAGGCCAACTTTTAAGTTTTCCATAAATATAATCAACAAATGTGTATATTACATGAATATTTTTGACTCGTACTCACTGATATTAAAACCACAAAGGTTATAGACCGATCAAACAGTGTGCATAGCGTGGGACACATGCATACGCCGTGCGTGTTCTTGTGTTAAACGCCATTTTCGTCGTCTGCTGAATTTAACGTCGCCGGTATAAAATCGTTCTGTTTACCCATTAGGAAGCTGATTTGGTCTTAATCATTTCGGGTGAGGGCTTTTGTATATAAAAACCTTACAACCATGCAAAAATATCGATTTTGAAAAATCTTGAGGGCGCACTATTTTTCAAATGTGCCAGTGTCTCTTTAACTGTGTAAATCTCATTGGAATGTGGGATGGGTGGAAAACAGATGGCCTTTAATAATCCGTCATATCTCTGGCTTGCATGGGCGGATAGTCATGGGATTTTCACAATTTATACAAAAGAGTAGGCCCCCTATATACAGTAAGCGTGTTTTTACTTCACACCTTCTACCCTACCTATACCCCGGTGGGTGCCCGATTTTGCATGCAAAGAGGGTACACGTTTCATATAGCAGTCCCATCAGGGGCGGATACACGCCCTGAAAAATGCCAAAATTACCGGGGGGCTGGAAGGTACTTATGGTAAAAAATTGGCTGATTTTACAAGATTTTGGCCAAATTACCGGGGGCGCCCCAAAAGAAACACCCCTTGGATCCGCCAGTGCCCATGGATGCAAATGAGGTATTGCCATTCATTCCGTCAAGCGCTACTGCACAACGTCATACAGCGCATGACGGAATCAATTGTAATACCTCGTTTGCATCAATGGGACTTCTATATGAAACGTCTACCGAAAAGAGCGTAAAAAGTCAATTGCCAATTGCCCCCGCCTGTTACGCTGTCTATTTAATCTTTTTGGAGTATGGCGGACACAATTGAGAGGACGTTCTTCTACGTGTCACCACAAATTCAGTTTCGTCGGCGTATTGTAATCGTGTCACAATTACCCAACGATAAAAATGTCCATTGTCTTGTCGCATTGAACCCAATGTCGTCGTTGACATCAATGCTTACAAACACAAGTTAGCACCTGGTCTACTGACGTTAGAGGTGCGAAGAGTATGCCCATACAGTTACACCATTCAATAGCCTTATCATGCCTGATTGCGCGCGAATTTGAAAAGCACATGCCCTGCAGGTGCTCGCGCATACTGCCGGGCAGTGCTTTGTTCGTTGCCCGGCGTTTACGTCACATGTCAACTCATCTATACGAAAACTTGTTCACTTTTCATAGCTACAATATCATCAATACTGGGTGACTATAAAACAAAGACCCAAGACCCCCAAAGACCCAAGACCCCTCAACTATAAAACAAAGACCCCCTCAACTATAAAACAAAGACCCCCTCAACTATACAAGAAATGTGACGGTTGTATTTAAACAAGGGTGCCACTATTGGCAAAATGCTATTTATCACGAAAAAATGCCACAGGTAGTTTGATTTCTGCTGTCATAATGGTTTAGGAATGCGGGACCGTGGGCTTAATTGGGTGTTTTATTATTTATACTGCCCTATTTGCCATTTAATAAATGTTAAAACTAATATCGTGTGCATTTTGTTGTCATCAGTTGTTAATAGTAAGGTCTATGTCATGATACCATTAAAATCGCTCACGGAGGCAGCAGAACGGACAAAATGATGTTAAAGCGGCACTGGCCATTTTTGTTCTATATAGATAGAGAGCAAAACGTACGTAATCTTTAGAAATTCACCGTTCGCATGTTTGCCGACCACAAAGAAAACCTAGAGTGCCAACAATAGAAAGCAATGGCTGCATCAGCTTCTCCCATACTGTGGGTGGCCGCTTTGGCATATACACTAAATCGGTAGTGATACAAATAAGGTATGTGTTAGAGGTGGCCAGGTATAAAAAAATCAGTGACCTGGATCATTGTGCTCAGATATCTTTTTTCTTCAATTAATGCAATGCACGCCTTAGGTGAAAAGATGTATCATTGAGGCGGTTTATTTAACATCAAGACGACTGATGTTCATTCATTCGTTGCGGGCCATGGGTAGGACAAATTTAACCACCCAATAGCACCCAACATCCAACAACTGATTTTGGCGGATTGTTTGTATCGAATTGGACATTATGTGTGTATACAAGCACCCAAACTGATAATTATTATTCCGTGCAATATTCAATGTCAGCGCACAGCACGGACGACTGGTTGAATGCGTTTCACAACCACCCTCGCAATTGACCCAAACGATAAAAATGTCCTTGTTCTTGTCGCATTGAACCCAATGTCGTCGTTGACATCAAGGCTTACAAACAAAGTTAGCACCTGGTCTACTGACGTAGAGGTGCGAGAGTATGCCCATACAGTTACCCCATTCAATAGCCTTAATGTCATGATTGCGCGCGAATTTGAAAAGAAAAATGCCCTGAGGTGATCAAGCTATACTGCCGGGCAGTGCTTTGTTCGTTGAGGGGCCCCGGCGTTAACGTCACATGTCAACTCAGCTATACGAAAACTTGTTCACTTTTCATAGCTACAATATCATCAATACTGGGTGACTATAAAACAAACCCAAGACCCCCGCCCCCCCGCCCCAAAGACCCAGCACCCTCAACTATAAAAACAAGAACCCCCTCAACTATAAAACAAGACCCCCTCAACTATAAACAACAAATAAAAGACCCCCTCAACTATAAAACAAAGACCTACCTAACTATAAAACAAGACCCCTCAACTATAAAAACAATCCCCCTAACTATAAAACAAAGAAACCCCTCAACTATAAAACAAAGACCCCCTTCAAATATAAAACAAAGACCCCCTCAACTATAAAACAAAGACCCCCTCAACTATAAAACAAAGACCCACAACTATAAAACAAAGACCCCCTCACTATAAAACAAAGACCCCCTCAACTATAACACAAAGACTCTACCTACTATAAAACAAAGACCCCCTCAACTATAAAACAAAGACCCCCTCACTATAAAACAAAGACCCCCCCCTCAACTATCAAACAAAGACCCCCTCAACTATAAACAAATACACCCTCAACTATAAAACAAAGACCCCCTCACTATAAAACAAAGCACCCCCTCACTATAAAACAAAGACCCACCAACTATCACAAACAAAGACCCCCTCACTATAAAACAATGACCCACCGCAACTATAAAACAAAGACCCCCTCAACTATAAACAAATACCCCCTCAACTATAACAAAGACCCACCTAACTATAAAACAAAGACCCCCTCAACTATAAAACAAAGATTCCCTCAACTCTAAAACAAAGACCCCCCTCAACTATAAAACAAAGACCCCCTCAACTATAAAATTTCTACGATTTTACATCCTCAAGATATGGCAAGTATTGATGGGGTGAATATAAAACAAAGACCCAAGAACCCCTCAACTATAAAACAAAGACCCCCCCCTCAACTATAAAACAAAGAGCTTACACACTGTGTACAGTGTGTGTGTAAGCTGTTTTGGCGCAATCGTAAGGGTGGATCCCCAAATCAGTGTTACACACAGCTTGCTAATGGAGCGGAGTTGACGAGGTCGAGTACAAACGCATGCCTTATGTTTTATGCAATTAATATGCGCCAAAACAGCTGGGTTGACCATATAGCCGACGCCGCGCCACGAGTAAACATCTTAAAGTTGACAGAACCACTACTGTTTTTGTTTCAAAAACTGTTATATACACTGCCACATACTATAAAGCTTTGTTTACAGCTGAACACAGCTTTTCAGAAATTTCTTCAAATACTTTTAAAACTGTAAAATTCTGTTACTTTAGCGTGGAACTGCCCATTTAAATAATTATGCATTCAATCACATTTATGATATGATTTCCGAAACTTCCTCGACACTATCCTACCATGCACATATCGTCTAGCATCGAAAAAAAAACTTGAACCTTGTGAGAAACAAATGGCGCCAAATCAAACAGCTTTTTTTTTTTACGAAGACCCATCTGGTTCAGAAATCGCTGGCCGCCGAAGTGTGATAACCCCCGGTGATGGTCGGGGCCGAGCCCCGAGGCAGGCCCCTGGTTCGAGACCAACCAGAGTTTCCGACTTTTCTCTTTCCCCTCTTTTTCCCTTTCCTTCACTCCCTCCCGGGGGAAAAATGGGTGCGTATGGTTAATTAATACAGCATTTTTCCCATACACTATCAACATAGTAGTAGTAGTAGCAGTAGTAAAAGTTTGCAGTAGTATCACAATGCAGCAGCAGTAGGTAATAGCAATCAATTCAGGAAAAAGAGTTAATTGCCATTAAAATATTAAGTTGCAGACTGAAATTAAGAATGACAAATGACACAGGCCATTTCCTGATATGACATTCTCTTCCAATAAAAGAGACCAAAATGACCATCGCTTCAGAACCGAAGGTTAATAACAAAACATGAGTGAATGCGGTTTGATTTTCCAAAAACCATCATAAACTTGCCGGCCGGATCTTTGCCTTAAATCTTTGAACGGAATTTCACAGGGGTTACATGCATGTCAGTCCCATATCTACAAAAGTATAAATGTTCTACAGCCGTATAAGGTATAAGCGATACTTTCACACTGCATCACTATTGCTAGGTCTGGTCACGTCACTGCTCTAGTGTGATGCGGGAACCCGCTTTACGGGAGGATAATTGATCAGATCCAGCGTCTTTTTTTCCCGTTTTGTGTTTTGTTCTTTGTGTATGTGGGGATTTGTACAAATTACTTTTTTTTTATTCGCTTCACTCATTTTAACAACACTGTTTTTCCTCAAAATCCCAAACTCGCCAAATCTGTCGGCCGGAGAACCCGTGTTGTTTTGTTGTTGTTGTTTTCCTTTTTTGTTATTGTTTTTTATGGTATTTTTTTAAGATATCCTATGACCGATCTGGCTCGCTAGGATCAGATCAATGTTTCTAATTGTGAAACTGATTATGTTGAACACAATTTGTTTTCCAACGGGAACGTTTCCAGAATTAAGGTCAAATATCATGTTTTCGCAGAAAATCGCACAGCTTTTTAAAATTATCATTTTACAGGGTGTCCCAAAAAAAGTGGTGCAAGCAGATAAACTCTGATTTCTCAACAACTGCTGAGCTGTGAATTTCATTTTCACGGATGATTTTAATTATACTCTTTTGTATTATTGTGCAATCCCATGACACTCTCGGCCCACCCAACCAGAGAGAATGATTAAAGACTATCAGTTTTTTCAATCCATTCCAATGGGATTTTTACACAGTTGTGATTATCGGTACATCCGATAGATTCGTGCTCATCGCGTGCATTGACTAAAGGATAACCTCAGAACCTGACGGTGATAATGCTACTAAATTAATACAGTGCTGTATCTGAACAAATATCTTACATACTATCTAACAATAATAACTTTTAAGCTGAAAATACTCATTCTAAAGGGGTTACCTGTTGAAATCTTCATTGTCGGGGGTTACTGCATGTCAAATTGAACAATCTTAAAAGCAATGGATTGTTTATGAAATTTTAGATTCAAGTCAATTTGTTTATTTAGCCGAAATTAGCAATAAACTACAGGTATGATCATCTTAGGCTTATTCACTGAAAATGAATGGCACGTTCTTCCAATTGTCTTATTATAAAACCTTCACAAGATGAGTGGGCACATATGATGCAGTTGGAGCAGCGCTCGCCTCATAAGCATTATAGACAAGACGAGATATGAAAAGAAACTTGTTTTTTTCCCCCCTGAGTCATTTTTAGTAGAAGCATTTGAAAAACCTAGTTTCTAGACTGATTGTTTATGCTGATCACGGAAATACCGGTTGGTTGCGGGATTCTGAGGCCAAGGGTAAATTCAAGAAATTCAAACTGGCACCCAATACCACTAAAATTATGCGAAAAGATATAAATCGTAATTTTCCACAATGAACAAGACATTAAAACCTACTTTCTACATAGACTTTGCAATTGAAAATTGATTAACAAACTTACTAATCATAAAATCTAGCCTCAAGGGGAAAATTGGCCACAAGTCCAAGATGAGCCGCAAAATAATATATCAAAATTAACAAATTAACTTCAGGCGTACAATTCCACAATAATTCAGTGTTTTTAAAAACCAATACTGTCTCTTGAAGGTGAGTAATTGGTGAGTTATTATATTATCCAAAAACATTTCAGTTAAGTTGTAGCCCAAGGGGTAAATGGCCGCTAAAATACCACAGACCTATTGTAATTTAGGTCTCGCCAAAGTGTAAAAATTCCACTTTACTAACTGTTTTAGTATAGGTGTTTGATACAACTTCTAGACTTATATTTGGTATGCCAGTTAAGGGCCAGGCATGCTCGCCAAAGCCTCGTCACAAGGAAACCCCAGATTTTACCGGAGAGGTAAAATTATTGGTATCGAAGAAGCTGCTATGTCTTTTCTACCCTGTGAAATCTAGGGCTAAATAGGGTGTGGTGGGATGTTATGATTGATTAAAGTACTCCCTTTAGGTCGACCAATATTAGTTTACACAGTGGGCTAACAAAAAGCCGTTTTTCAGCTCCCATATCAGAAACGGATTGAAATATTGCGGTAAAACTTTAGATATGGGGCATTCGGGTCAAGCTCAATTCATTCAAGATCAAAACTTTATGTAATGAAATCGGGCCATCCCCTTTTAAATTTCTGGATTTAGGCAAAGGGGATACACAAATTTACCAAAAGGCCACCAACATTATATATCACTGAAATGTAAAAAAGTGAGGTATTAGTTGCATAGTAGCCGTCTGCACCAGAAAAGTACTGTTTGAGCACGTCCAAAGACTGACAAGGTTAAGAAGGGTCATTTTAGGAGCTGCTTTATTACATGATTTACCATTTCTCGTACTGGATAATACCAGAGAATTGTATTGTTTATTAAGTAATGATTTTATGTAGGCAAGTAAAATTATAACTAGAATGCCTGGATTGGTTGCCTATATTTGCCTATATGAGTTATCTTTCTTTTCAAGGACTTACAATTGCATTTAAGAAAAGCCAATAGCATATCTTCCAATATCAGAATTACTGTATTCCATAATTAAGTGAAGGAAAAATATGTGGCCATTAAAATGCTATTTATCCTTTCGGATTACTTTTGAGAAACCCTTTGGAGCAACATGACATTCAAATTTGAGATCGGTTGCCCTTCAATTTGCAGTAAACTAAGACTACCAGAAACAATTTATGATTCTAACCTTTCGGGGACTAAGCCAGGCAAAGAAAAATATGAGATCTTATAAGTGCTGAAACCATCACTATAAACACTACTCATATTTTTTTATATTTAAAACCCCAAAAATACCGTCTGCATTGATTCGGTCATCATATTTCCTTAAAACATTCGCAAATCAACACGATACATAGGTATAAGTATTGAGTACATTCCACAAATTTTGCCATGTGCCATGCAAGTAATCGTTTCTTTGTTTTTTAGCGTTGGACAATTTTGAATCTCTAATGAAACAAGTGGCCAAACATGAAAAAGTGATTTGCTCATTTTAGATTAGTCTTCATTTTTGGAGCGTCTTCATTTATGGAGCGGCGAATATGATATGTAAAATTATTAATGTTGATGTAAGTTAAAAGGTTATACATAAATTGTTATTAATTCACGATTCAAACTAAATTTAGGAAACTGTTTCCAATGAGAATGTCATTCAAATAAGCATTCCCGCTTGTATTCATTCTAACGACAGAACTGGCTATTGCATTCTTATATTATCATGATCCCCATGACAATGCATTGTGGAGTATTATTTTTACACTTATTTTTTGGCACGAAAATACAATGATTTATAGAACTTGATAAAAAATGTTTACAACATCTTCAGAATTACAATTTAGTTCAAGAAAGAATGCAAGTTTGCCACAAGAGATCACAAAACCAATGCTCTATGATTCTTTTCCACAATACATCATTGTTCTGATTACATATCCTAGATTATTTTCACTACGAGCAAAATTGATAAAATTCCAAAATTGCATATTCCAACCACAATCTATTCCACATACCACATAGGGTTTTCTCTTACTTCTCACAGTTGGAAAC
This sequence comes from Ophioderma brevispina, assembly GCA_023653785.1. Classification (NCBI taxonomy): domain Eukaryota; kingdom Metazoa; phylum Echinodermata; class Ophiuroidea; order Amphilepidida; family Ophiodermatidae; genus Ophioderma; species Ophioderma brevispina. The sequence continues at coordinate 135,790 of JAMKCH010008627.1, forward strand.
CCCGACAGAAAGTTATCTGTGCATTGACCTTTTAATATTTAGTGAGTTCAGGAAGTGTGAGATTGAAGAGTTTTTGTGACGCTTTTTTTCCAAAATAGGAGTTTTCTGCTTTTCTGACCATTTCAATGTTTTCCAAGATTGTTGGTTTTTTTTTTCGTTTCCATTGAGGATCCTCCGTACTTTTTATCCTACTAATAAAAGTACTAAGACATTTAGCAGGGGGGGGGGGGGCCCTTCCGTACATTTATTTTTTATTCTATTGTAAATTAGCGGTATTCTTCAAAACTGATCACCTATTGCTTTACAATTGTTCATTATTATGATTTGCCGAAACCTACTCGACACTAGTCTCCATGCACATATCGTCTAGCATCGAAAAAAACTTGAAACGTGTGAGAAAATCAATGGCGGGGCCAAATCAAAAACATTGCTTTTTTTTTATTCCGAAGACACATATGGGCACGAACTCGCTGGCCCGCGAAGTGTGCGTAACCCCGTGATGTAGGGGGCCCTAGCCCCCGAGGGGCGCCCTGTTTCGAGACCAAACCAAGTTTCCGACTTTTCTCTGTTGCTCTTCCCCTCTTCCCTATTCCTTCACGCCCCCCGGGGGAAAATGGGACGTACAGGGTTCATAATAACACATTTTTTGTCCCTAAGACACTATGCAGACATAGTAAGTATAGTAGCATAGGTAAAAGTATGCAGTAGTATCCCTGCAGCAGGCAGTAAGTGGTAATAGCATCAATCATGAAAAAAGAGTATTGTTCCATAAATATTAAGTTGTCAGGACTGAAAATTAAGAGACAAGACACAGGCCATTTTCCTGATATTAACATTCGCCATTCCAATAACATGAGAAATGACAATAGCTTCCATGAACCGAGGTTATATACATGAGAGATGAGCGTATTGAAGTTTTCAAAACCCCAATTCAAAACTTTCCCGGATTTTGCTTAATCTTTGAAACGGAATTTCACAGGTTTACATGCGGTCATCCCATATCGCACACAAAGTATAATGGGTTCTACAGGCGTAATAATGTAATAGCGTAATACTTCACGCTCATTCACTATTGCTAGGTCTTGTCACGTCACTGCTCTAGTGTGATGCGGGACCCGCTTTACTACTGGAGGAATAATTGGATCCAATCCAGCGTCTTTTTTTCCCGTGTTGTGTTTGTGTTTTCTTTTGTGTATGTTATTGCTTTACAAATTACCTTTTTTATTATTCGCTTCACTCATTTTTAAACAACACTGTTTTTTTTCTCCTCAAAATCCCAAACTCGCCAATCTGGTCGGGCCGGATACCTTGTTTGGTGTTGTTTGTTTCCTTTTTGGTTATTGTTTGTTATGGTATTTTTTTTTAAGACTACTCCTATGACCGACTGGCTCGCAGGATCGATCAATTTTCTACGTGTGAACTGAATTATGTTGAACACAATTTGTTTTCCAACGGGACGTTCCAGCAATTCAAGTAAAAATAATTAATGTTTCGCAGAAAACGCACAGCTTTAAAAATTTAGATCATTTTACAGGGTGTCCCAAAGATCAGGAAGTGTGCATCTGCGACGGAAGTAACTCTGGATTTCTCACACGGCTGAAGCTGTGAATTTTCATTTTTCACGGATTATTTTAGATTATACTCTTTTGTATTATTGTGCAAATCCACTCCCAAATGACATCGCCACACACAACCCGAGATAATGAATTAAACTATCATGTTTTTTCATCCATTCCAATGGGATTTTACACATTTAGTGATTATCGTACATCCGATAGATTCGTGGTTCAATCGCGTGCATTGAATAAATGATAACCTCATAACGGACGGTGGATACTGCTACTAAATTAATACATTGCTGTAATCTGAACAATTATCTTACATACGTCTAACAATAATCCTTTTAAAGCTGAAAAACTCATTCTAAAGTGTTACCTGTTGAAATATTCTTGTTGGGGGTACTGCTGTCATTGAACAGATCTTAAGAAAGCAATGGATTGTTTTATAAATGTTATATTCAAGTCAATTGTTGATGTAGCGAAATTAATCATAAACTCGGTATGATACATCTAGCTAATATTCATGAAATGAATGCACGTTCTTTGCCTTCCAATTGTCTTATTATAAACACCTTCAACAAGAGAGTGGGCACATATGATGCAGTTGGATCAGCGCTCCTCATAAGCATTAGACAAGACGAGATTCATGAAAAGAAAACTTCATGAGGCATTTTTTCGTAGGGCATTTGAAACCTAGTTTTCTAAGACTGATTTGTTGATGGCTGATCACGAACTGCCGTTGCTTTGCTGTATTCTGATTGCCGGGTCAAATTCAATTAATCTCAATGGCACCAATACAACTAATTAATGGCGAAAAGAATATAAATTCGTAATTTTTCCAAAATTAACAGACATTAAACCTACTCTTCTACATAGACTTTTGCAACACATATAGTACATAATTACTAATCGGAACATCTAGCTCAAGGGGAAATTGGACCAATTTCAAGATGCCGCCAAAATATCTACATTTAACAACTTAATTTAGGCGTACAATCCCACAATAATTCAGTGTTAGTAAACATACTGTGCATCTTGAAGGTCGAGGATTTGTGAGTATATTATTATCAACTTTCTCAGCTAATTTTAGCCCAATGGGTAAATGGCCGCTAAAATACCAGAGACCGATTATCTTTAGGTCTCAGCCAAGATTGTAAAAGTCACTTCACTACCTTTTTTAGTATAGGTGTTTGATACAACTTTCGAGACTTATATTTGGTATGCCAGTTAAAGGTTCCATGGCCTGTCGCCATCGCCTCGTCCCCAGGAACCCGCCTGCTTTTTACCTGGGTGATGATGTCCAACGGATTGGTATCTGAAGAAAAGCTGCTATTTGTCTTATTACCCTGCTGAAATCTTAGGCTAAATAATGTTTGGTTTGGATGTTATGATTGATTAATGTATTCTCCCGTTAGGTCGACCAATATTAGTTTTACAACATTGGCTAAAAAAAGGTGCCGTTTTTCAGCTCCCATATCATAAACGGATGAAATATTGCTGTAAAACTTTAGATATGGGGTATTCGGGTCAAGATCATTCATTCATTTCAAGATCAGAACTTTATGATACTTGAAATCGGCATCCCTTTTAAAGTTCATGGCTTTTGAGTGCAAAGGATAACAAATTTACAAATGGCCACCACCATTTAATATATCACTGAAAAAACCTCACCGTAAAAAAAAGTGAGGTTATTATTTGCATAGTAGTTAGTCTGCACCAGAAAAGTACTGTTTGGGCAAGTCATAGACTGACAAGGTAAGAGCTCAATTTTATACTGCTTATTACATGATGTTTCCATTTCTCGTACTTGGATAGATACAAAGATTGTATGTTTATAAGTCATGATTTTAATGTAGGCAAGTAAATTATAGACATAATGCTGGATCTGGTTTGCCTATACTTGCCTATATGCGTTCTCTTTCCTTTTCAGGTGACTTCAATGCATTTAAAAAGAGCCAATAGCATATCTCCCAATATCAGCATTACTGTTTTCCATAATTAAGTAAGGAATTTGGGGCCATTAATGCTTTTTAATCCTTTCGATTTACTTTTGAGAACTAATTTGAGCAACATACATTCCAAATTTGAGATCGGTAATCCGCAATTCATAAACTAAGGACGACCAAACACATTTAGGATCTAACCTTCGACGAAGCCATGCAAAGAACTATGAGATCTTCTCAGTGCTGACACCATCATATAAAAAATACTCCTATTTTTTTTATCTTAATTAAAACCCCAAAGAGATAACGTCTTCATGTATTATGTTTCATCTATTTCCTTAACAGTCGCAAAATCAACACTATACATATGTATAAGTATGAGTAAATCCCAAATTTTTCCTTTGCCATGCAAGTAATTCCGTTTCTTTGTTTTTTCATGCGGTGGACTAATTTTTGAATCTCAATTGACCAGTGGAAAACATGAAAAAGTGATTTGCTCCATTTTATATCATTCTTCATTTTTGGAGCGTCTTCATTTATGGACGAATAATATATGTAAAATTATTAATGTTGATGTAAGTTAAACTGTTAACATAATTTTATATAATTCACCGATTCAACTAAATTTAAGAAAACTGTTTTCCATGAGAATGTCCTTCAATAAATCATTCCACTTGTATTCATTCTAACGAACACAAACTCTGCTAGTTGCATCTTATAATATTATCAGGTACCCCCTAAAATAGCATTTTTGGAGATCTTAGTTTTACCTTATTTTGCAGAAATACCATGATTTTAAATCGAATTGATAAAAAATGTCTACACATCTTCAGATTACGATTTAGTCAAGAAAGAAATGCAAGTTTCCCAGGGATCCAACCGCAATGCTCTATGATCTGTTCCATAATACATAATTGTCTGATTACAGATCCTAGAGTCTTCGACTTACGACAGCAATTTGATATTCCAAATTTAGCATATTCACAACCACCATATTCCACATACCACATATTGGTTTCCTCTTCACTTTCTTCACAGTTGAACCGGCAGAAATATCTGTGCATTGCCTTTTTAATATTAGTGAGTTCAGGAATTGTGAGATTTGAAGAGTTTTGTGTGACCCGTTTTTTTCCAAACTAGGAGTTTCTTCTTGCTTCCTGACCATTTCAATGTTGTCCCCAATATTGAATTGGTTTTTTTTCGTTTGTCCATTGAGATCCTTCGCTACTTTTTATCCTTAATTAAATAGATTACTAACATTGTAGCATGGGCTTTCCGTTACATTTTATTTAATGTAAATTAAGTGGTATTCTTCAAAAACTGATCACCTATTGCTTTACAATGTGTTTCATAATTATTGTACTATTATCCTCCAAATGGTTGTACAAAACTTCCACACTTGTGCATGCATATCAAAGGTTCAATTTTTTTTTAATTAATTGAACCCAATAATTTTTTTCTAAACTTGATATTTTGCGCTGCCTATCTTGACCGAAAGAAATTTGTCGCATGCCATGTCATTCGTATTCACATTTTGCACATATACCTCTTCACCTGTCACATGCACAAGTAATGTGACAACACTAATATTTTAGTTTAGTTATTACGGTCTTAAGTCTTCGGCATCTTCTAGCGCCTAGCATTACTATCACTAGTTTCAGTGGTGTCAGCATTAAAAGATCCCCAAATATTTCGTTTTTAATGGAAAAGGTAAGGCTATAATATAACTGTCAACATTTTCGTTACTGAATTTAGGCATTCCCAATCGAATTTTTTTGGAAAGTGTGTTGTAATAAGAAGCCGACTGAACTTACATGATCGTTCGGGACCAATCATTTTTTTGATAATAGAAAAGGAATAAGTATAACATTTAATTGTCTGACGTTTCTCTTCCCTTCCTACGAATATAGCGGAAGAGGCTGTTGGCCTGTCGCAAATGTCTTGCAAGTACCTTCTACATGTATATTTTGCATACTAAAAGCATGACCTACAGCTAGCCTACAAAGTGACTATACACAATTTACAGAAGCCTTCCTCTTTCTTAATCTAAGACACCTAGAAATAGAATGCCATTGCATTTAAATGTGCATCAACTCACTATCTTCCTTTCACTGATACAGGTTTCCTCTCCATGTACCGTGTCCTTTCTTTATGAAATCGATTTTGCATAAAAAATCACATTTGAGGATGTATGTAATTTTTTCATTACGGATCATATTGGGGCGGCCATTTGATTTTTTTCGCAATGTTTCGGCTCATGGGTAAAGAACTTATGCTGTTAAGTTATTTGGAAATAATGCTCACTTCAAGGACTTATATAGAAGTAAGTCGAATCATCTTAAAAGTAATAATAGCTTAAATTAAAAAAAATAAATATGTAAATTAACGTTGCTTGGCGGCCATTTTGAATTTTTTATCATTTTGACCCCGTGAACGGCACTTTTTTCGTATCAGACACAAAAAACAGTCCAGAAAAGTTGTTTGAAACGCTTCTACTAAAAATGACTGTACTCTTCCTTAATTAAGCATCATTTTGAGAATCTCGTCTAGCTCTATAGGTTTTTGTGGTTTGAGCCCCGCTGTCGCCAATGTGTTGCGCACTTGGCAAAGCACTTTACAAAATACATACCTTGTTTGCCTCTCGCTCCCCCTCTCCATCCAGGAGTATAATGGGTACCGTTGTGGCGGAGATATCGTCCTCCTGCCACTGTCCGGGAACACTGGTTAACAATCAGAGGGCAATCGATTCATTTTTTGACTCTCTTCACGCAACATAGTTTCATGCTTTATCTATTCCGGTTGTCGTCTATGGAGCCCGGACTTGAACCTGCCGACTTATATTTTCACCAACACGGCATATTTGCCCAGAATGCCAACCCGACTTGCTTTGCGGGAGGAGGTGGCGACCCCCACAGGCAACATTATAATTATGAGTATTCTGGCCCAAACCCAAAGACAGAGAATGGCACTCCGCCTGCGGGCGGCATCATTTGCAGTTATTTTACAAAGATGAGAAACGTCAAGAAAATCTTATCTTTTTAATGTGTCATTACACATTGGGTCCTGGTTTTAAAAGATGACTTCAAACAGTTACTGCCGAGCAACGGACCTTTCATATCACTAAGGCTATTTAATTAATTTCTGTAAAAAAAGGTGACGGTGATATTCAACACAAGTGGCCCAGTTTTTCTATTTTGGCAAAATGCTATTTATCACGAAACGCACAGGTCGTTTTGATTTCTGCTGATCATAATGGTTTAGAATGCGACCGGGGCTTAATTTTTTGTTTATTATTTCTAATGCCTATTGCCATTTAATAATGTTAAAACTAATATCGGGTGTGCATTTTGTGTTTCATTGTGTGCAGTTGTTTATATTTAATGGTATGTCATAATTACATGAAAATCGCTCACTAGCGCATAACGGACAAATGATGTTAAAGCGGCCGGCCAATTCTTTGTTCTATATAGATAGAGAGCAAAACGTATACGTAATCTTTAGAATTTCACCGTCTCGCATGTTTTGCCGACCACAAAGAAAACCTAGAGTGCCAACAATAGAACGCAATGGCTGCATCCGCTTCTTCCCCATACTGTGTGTGGTGCCGCTTTGCATATTACACTAATCGGTAGTGATACCATTAATTTATGTGTGTTAGAGTGGGCCAGGTGTAAAAATAGTTGGTACCTGGATCATTGTCTCAGATACTCTTCTTTCCCCTCATAAGGCAATGCAATGTCACGCTTAGGTGAAAAGCTGTATCATTGGAAGGGCGGTTTTTAATCAAGACGACGGAATTTCATTTCATCATTCGTTGCGCTGCATGGAGACAAATTTAACTACCCATACACCCACATCCAACAACTGATATTTTGGCGGATTGTTTTGTATCGAATTGACCATATGTGTTGATACAAGCACCCAAACTGATATTATTCGTGCTATATTCAAAATGTCACGCCCAGCACGACGACTGGTTTTGATGCGTTTCACCCCCCTGCATTCCCTCAAGATAAAAATGTCCATTGTCTTGTCGCTTGAACCAATGTCGTCGTTGACAGAAAATCAATGCTTACAACACGTTATCAACCATGTCTACTGACGTTAGAGGCGAAAGAGTAGCCCATACAGTACAACCACCATTCCTATCCTATCACCTGATTGCGCGCGAATTTGAAAAGCCCATGCCCTGAATGTGCTCACGCATACTGCCGACAGTGTTTGTTCGTTGCCCGGCGTTTACGTCACATGTCACTCATCGATACTAAAACTTGTTCAACGTTTCATGTCTACACATATCATCAATACTTGGGTGACTATAGCAACAAAGACTCCAGACCCCCAAAGACCCAAACCCCCCACACTATGAAACAAAGACCCCCCTCAACTTAAACCAAAGACCCCCCTCAACTGTAAAACAAGGACCCGCCACCCCTCACTAATAAAACAAGACCTACTAACTATAAACAAAGACCCCCTCAACTAAACACAATCCCCTAACTATAAAACACACAGAAGACCCCCCCGCAACTATAAAACAAAGGACCCCTCAAACTATAAAACAAAGACCCCCCCCTCAACTATAAAACTAAGAGACCACCCTTCAAACTAATAAAACAAAGACCACCTACTATAAAACAAAACCCCCCTCAACTATCAAACACTACCCCCCAACTATAAACAAGACCCCCTCAACTATAAACCAACAGACCACCCCCCTCAACTATAAACAAAAGACCCCACCTAACTATAACCAAAACAAGACCACCCCCTCACTATCAACAAAGATTCCCTCCACTATAAAACCAAGACCCCCCTCAACTATAAAACAAAGACCCCCCGCAACTATAAATTTCTACGATTTTACATCCAATATATGGCAAGTTATTGAATGGGTGAATATAACAACAAGACCCAAGACCCACAGACCCAAGACCCCCCTCACATAAAACAAAGAGCTTACACACTGTGTACAGTGTGTGGTGTAAGCTGTTTTGGCGCATCCGGTAAGTGATTCCCAAATCATGTACACACGACACTGTGTATGGAGCGGAGTTGACGAGGTCGAGTACCAACCGCATGCTTTATTTTTATATGCAATTACTATGCTCCAAAACAGCTTGGGTTGACATTATAGCCGACGCCGCTCCAAGCGGATAAACATCTTCAAGTTGTACAGAACCACTACTGTTTTTGTTGCAAAAACTGTTATATACTGCCACATAACTATTAAAGCTTTGTTTACAGCGGAACACAGCTTTTCAAGAAATTTCTTCAATACTTTTACAAACTGTAAAATTTCTGTACTTTAGCGTGGAACTGGCCATTAAATAATTATGCATTCAATCACATTTATGATATGATGTCCGAAACTCCTCCGCCTAGTCTACCATGCACTATCGTCTAAGCCATAGCGAAAAAAACAACCTTGAAAACTTTTGTTAGAAAATCAAATGGCGCCAAATCAAACACTTTTTTTTCAGAGTTTACGGTAACCATGAAAGAAAGTTTGAAGATACACAGAAATGTGTGGCGTAATCGCTGATATCGTGCATTGCAAATAAATCCCGTAACATTTAGTCAATAATAAATGAATCCATCCCCCATAATTAAAATTAAGGAGAAGAAGGTGGTTGTGGCAGGATTTTCATTTCTGAAGTAAAATGAGTAAGTAGGCTATGCCAACTTATATGGAATGGAGATTTAATGCAGGAATTCAGAATTGGTTGTGGGTCTTTGTTTTCTAGTTGAGGGTGTCTTTGTTTTATAGTTGAGGGGGTCTTTGTTTTATGTTGAGGGGGTCTTTGTTTTATAGTTAGGTGGTTTTGTTTATAGTTGAGGGGGTCGTTGTTATAGTTGAGGGGTCGTTGTTTTATAGTTGAGGGGGTCTTGTTTTATAGTTGAGGGGGTCTTTGTTTTATAGTTGAGGGGGTCTTTGTTTTATAAGTTGAGGTAGGTCTTTGTTTTATATTTAGGGGGTCTTTGTTTTATAGTTAGGGGTCTTTGTTTAATAGTTAGGTGGTCTTTGTTTTAAACTAGTTGAGGGGTTCTTGTTTTAATCGTTGAGGGGGTCTTTGTTTTATAGTTAGGTTTAGGTGGGTCTTTGTTTTATAGTTCCGGTGTTCTTTGTATTATGTTTGAGGGGTCTGTGTTTTATCAGTTGAGGGGGTCTTTGGTTTTTATTTGAGAGGGTCTTGTTTTATAATTTGAGGGGGTCTTTGTTTTAGTAGTTGCGGGGGTCTTGGTCTTGGGTCTTGGTTCTTTGTTTTATATTCACCCCATCAATACTTGACCATATCTTGAGGGGTAAATCGAAAATTTATAGTTGAGGGGGTCTTTGTTTTTTGTTTATTAGGGGTCTTTGTTTTATAGTTGAGGGGGTCTTTGTTTTATATTGAGGGGATCTTTGGTTTATAGTTGAGGGGGTCTTGTTTTATAGTTAGGTGGGTTTTCTTTTATAGTTGAGGGGGTCTTGTTTTATAGTTTAGAGGGGGGCTTTGTTTTATAGTTGAGGGGTTCTTTGTTTTAAGTTGAGGGGGTCTTTGTTTTATAGTGAGGGGGTCTTTGTTTTATAGTTGTGGGTCTTGTTGTATAGTTGAGGGGGTCTTTGTTTGATGTTGAGGGGGTCTTTGTTATAGTTGAGGGGGTCTTGGTCTTTGTTTTATATGTTGAGGGGGTATTTGTTTTATAGTTGAGGGGGTCTTTGTTTTATAGTTGGAGGGGGCTTTGTTTTATAGTTGAGGGGGTCTTTGTGTTATAGTTGAGGGGGTCTTTGATTTTATAGTAGGTGGTCTTTGTTTTATAGTGAGGGCGTCTTTGTTTTATAGTGAGGGTGGGTCTTGTTTTATAGTTAGGTGGGCTTTGTTTTATAGTTAAGGGGTCTTTGTTTTAAGTTGGGGGTCTGTGTTTTATAGTTGATTGGGGTATTTGTTTTATAGTGAGAGGGGTCTTGTTTTATAGTTGAGGGGGGCGTCTTTGTTTTATAGTTGAGGGGGACTTGGTTTTGGGTCTGCGTCTTTGTTTTATATTCACCCCATCAATATTGCCATATCGTGAGGATGTAAAATCGTAGAATTTAGAAGTTGAGGGGGTCTTTGTTTTATAGTTGAGGGGGTCCTTGTTTTATAGTGATGGGGTCTTTGTTTTATAGTGAGGGGTCTGTGTTTTATAGTTGAGGGGGTCTTTGTTTTCTAGTTAGGTGGGTCTGTTTATAGTTGAGGGGGTCTTTGGTTATAGTTGGAGGGGGTCTTTGGTTTATAGTAGGTGGGTCTTTGTTTTATAGTTGAGGGGGTCTTTGTTTTATAGTTGAGGGGGCTTTGTTTTATAGTTTTAGGTGGGTCTTGGTTTTATAGTTGAGGGGGTCTTTGGTTTATAGTTGAGGGGGTCTTTGTTTTATATTGATGGGTCTTTGTTTTATAGTTGAGGGGGTCTTTGTTTTATAGTTGATGGGGTCTTGGGTCTTTGGGTTCCTGGGTCGTTGTTTTATATTCACCCCATCAATACTTGCCATATCTTGAGGATGTAAAAGTAGAAATTTTATAGTAGGGGAGGTTTTGGTTTATAGTTGAGGGGGGTCTTTGTTTTATAGTTGAGGGGGTCAGTGTTTTATAGTTGAGATCCACGGAGATCTTTGGTTTATAGTGAGGGGGTCGTTGTTTATAGTTAGGTGGGTTTTGTTTTATAGTTGGGGAGGGGATGGTGGGCTGTTTTATAGGTGAGGGGGGGGGGTCTTTGTTTTTATAGTAGTGGGTCTGGGTTTTATAGTTGGGGGGTTCTTGGTTTTATAGTTGAGGGGGTCTTGTTTTATAGTGGAGGGGTCTTGGTTTTATAGTTGAGGGGGTCTTTGTTTTATAGTTGAGGGGGTCTTGGGTCTTTGGGTTCCTGGGTCGTTGTTTTATATTCACCCCATCAATACTGCCATATCTTGAGAGTTAAAATCGTAAAATTTTAACACTGTAAAAGACATATTTCCTCTTCCTCCTTTTCAGTGTCATCTTCTCATTCGTTTACTTTTCCTCTTTTCCTCGCTTCCTCTCGCCTTCGTCTTCTCCGTATCTATTTCAAATTCAAAATGTCAAGACACGCGGAGAAACATTTATGAAACAATCTTTAATACTTTACTCGTTTTTAGGGGGCCGCCAGCGATGCTGCAGAACCACTTTTGGGGGGCAATTCGTTGTGGCTTGTGATGTGTGTTTGCGTGCGCGTGTGTGTGTTTTGTGTGTGTGACATACACACCTACAGTGTATTTTGTGTGTGCACTAAATGTAGTTTTTTATGCACGGCCCAAAGCTTATGTTCTTTGTAATAAGTGAGCACGAAAGTCGAGAACCGCAAAATCTATTTGTATTTTCAGTTTTATTATTATTATTATTCAAGGTGGTTTAATTCCAAGATTTACTGTCAAAGATTTGTGTTCATGTCGACCAACCGTGCCAGTACTTAATATGTAATGCCATTCGACTTATTGACTTGGTGCATTTAGAATCCCCCGATAAATACCTTAATTTGCACAGGAGAATCCTTGAATAAGCTGCTATTGAACAGATTGACCTCGTGATATTAAAAAAATGCAATGGAATGTATAATTTTTTGGATATGAGCCGAGCAAAAAATTTTCGTCATTAAACTGAAATCAATTACCAGATTTAACAGAAAAAGTTTTGGTCAATGGAATGAAATCAATTACCAGATTTAACAGCAAACATGGCGACGACGAAGATAGGGCTCGTGTTATGGTAACTTATAATAGTGCGCAACAATTGATATTTGTCGGGACCATGGAGTGATATGATATTAAAATGCAAGTCTGAAGTAGAAAAGATTAGATGAATGAGTAACACCACATCCTTCCAACATGCAGTTTATTCACGTTGAGGTTGCCAGAATTTTTGGGTGGTGGATATGTAGCAAGTTAATCTTTTTCAACGCTTTATTATTTTCAAAACGTTTCGCCTTATCTCAAAAATAATAACATCGGGATTTTCTTAAAATTTCAAAAAAACATAACTCCAAACGAAAGATCGTATGAACATGAAATATGGTAACGACTTAAGCACACTAATTAGATCTAGGGGCATATGAAAGCGATTTTTTTAAATTTGGACGCTTCCTGGTTGCCAGGGCAACCAATATTCGTGAGCAAGTTTACATATTTTAGAAAACTCTCCAATAAGGATTTTAATATTGTATATACCATGAATCTCAAAGTTCAGGTCTGAACTCCCCCCCCCCTTAATACAAAGCTGATTTCAGATACAAAAATGCATTTAAATGCACTATCTTTACGCTAAAACATACTTCATTAATCAGTTAATTGGCATCATTTGGTTAATCATTTTTTTTTTATTCACAGCTGGTTAAAAGAGGAAATAAAAGCTTTCAACCATGACCGCCGGAGGAGCGCTGTCGATGGCGAAACCCACGGCGAGCCACCTGGACCGAGCGGAGCGATGCGCACAGACTCTCCAGAGAGGGCACTATACCAAATGTATACAGGGACTCACAGGGACGGCAGGAAATAAAAAAAGCGCAACGCAGTTACGTAACCATGTGGGGGAGGGGGACACAAAAAAAAATCAGGAAGGGGAGGAAAATGGGAAGGAAAAAAGGGAGGAGAAGGAAGAGGGAAAGAGGGGAAAAAGGGGGGAAAAGAAGAGAAACGAGGAAAGGGGGAAAGAGAAGGGGAAAAAAGGAAGAGAAAAAGGGGAAGAAGAGAAAGGAAAGGGAGACGGTTGCCCAGTTCCTCCCCCACCCTCACCTCCCGCTTTTCAGAATTGTGAAACCGACTGGAAAAAATGGCGTCGGGAAAATCGGGACAAACTCTTAAGTCTTCTAGCTCCAATTTTGTGATAAAATCTTGTTTTATGCCATGTCATTTCTCATTTTATTGAGAAAAAGATCCTGGCCCGAGAGGAGAGAGTACTTTGTTTCATTATGCCCTAGTGCTATGAAGCAATATGTGATTAAATAGCTAGGACTTCCTGGGATTTCATGTTCTTCAGTTGAAGATTATATCACATAGGCGCGATTCCCAATGATATCATCTGCCCGTAGTTCCGTCATCCAGTGACAAGTAAGTTACATTATTCGTAATTCACCCATGTCTTCACATTTCTGTCGTGCACGGAACGTACAAGAAAAAACTATCCTCTAAAATCTCGGGTTGTGGATTTCAAAATCTTCCGTACGCTGACTGTCTCGGATCCCGTCATGCCAGCGAAACGAAGAAGTGAAAGATATGCGTATATTTGCCGCGGGGATCACTCGCAACAATTAAGGCATTCGCGTACGCAGGACAGACTGTGATTTTGAACACAGAATTAGATTAAAAAAATACTTAGAGCATTGGAAATTTGAAAAACGCTCCCGTAGCAACGCGTCCCTTGTGCGCTGTCACAGCATGCAGTCCTAACGGCACGATACACGTATCAAATCATGGCGAAATTTCCAGCCGGCGTCGAGTTTCACGCGCTGTGTATCGAGTTTCCTCGCCATATGTCGAGGTGCAGCGTTATATGTTCGAGTTTACAGTGTATCTGTCCAGTTTGCCTCTTATACATCGGTTGTGCTCTCTATATGGTGAGTTTGACAAAATCATGTCCAAGTTTGACGCTCCACGTATCCAATCATGGCGAGTTTTCCGCGCATTTCACAGGACACACATCAGTGAATAAAATTGCTAAAAATAAAATTTTGCACCAAAAAATTTTAGAGCCATTTACTGTGCTCACTATTAAACAATTGATCTAAGAAATAAAGGGTAATGGCAGATCATTTTATGGCGAACAATGTCCCCAAGTACATTTGCAGATATTATTGCAGAATAATGGGCAGAAAACTGACCAAATCAGAATTACTGCATTTTTCTCTAAGGGTAGTTAGCAGGGAGGGTGACCACTGTGTAGAGATCCGTGGTACAAATGCCCATAGACGATTCGCAGGCATAGTGATTAGCGCAACCATTTCGATAAGTCACCTAATTATTTATGCAGTATGAGTATCGGAATGGTAGCGGACAGCGCAAGTACGACCGGCGATCCATAAGTAACATATTTCATGCAATATGATTCCACTTCGTACTTCAGTTGATGAGTTGTCCCTATCCCGTTTATTTAGGATCCCTGGTAGTAGACTCTTCTAATAAACGTCACACACAACACACACTGCCATTCCAACTCAGTGTACACGAACTTGAATTTCTCATGAGATTTGAACCACAAAATGTAACTGGATACTGCTTAAAATTACCTTGCGTGTGTTCTCCGTACACTATAGAACATTGCTGTGCGGAGTAAGTATTGCACGGCTTTTATCAATGTTCAGGAAAATTAATGAACATTTTTTACTCCATACACACTCAATGGGAATTTCGTTGCCTCGACCAGGGTACCTATTTGGACTAGGCAGCTATTCACTATCTTCTACTTCAATCGCTGACTGTTTTTCTTGAAATTTCTCTAAAAATATAAGATATTAAAATAACATTTTCTGTTGGAGGAGGACTCGATCGAGTCCACGACCTTTGGATTACAAAACAAGCCCTATTGACGCATGCCAAGTACTTCGAGCCCACAGATGTCGCCACACTCAGAAGGTTGACTTTGCTTCCGTATCGGTGACGTTGTTGTGAAGGACTGAAAGTCAATAGGCCCTGTTACATTACACGAAATTTATTACCTAACACGGTGTGTAACGACCCTATGCATCGATCTCACACATGGCGACTTAAATTGAATCTTTGCACGATTTCGCCTTGCTTGGTGAGCCCTGGAAATGAATGGAAACAGTATGAATGGGATAATTCACAACAGTTTGAATCTCTTTCTGCCCAACTGAATGCATTGTGATACCATAACCTAGTAGATAGAGGACTGGAAGAAAAGATAGAAGGAAGATATCGATTCCACAATCGATTTTAATTGTTTATCAATCACCCGCACAAAGGAAGGGGGTTCAACAGCGATCCTGTGATCATAATCCCTCTGCAGCAAAATCGATCATTTACTGTAGAACTTTTTGAAAACTCTATGCCCGAACACGTAAAAGTGTAAAAGTACAGACGATCCCAATAAAAACTATACAATCAAACTAACAATTTTTTAAAAAAATATAAACTGTGCATTTTTGCAAATACCTTTTGACTTTATTTGTTAGACAAGATCCTAAGCTAAATCCTCGATTTTTATATCCATCCAATATGAACCCTAAGCGGCAGAATTGTCAGTTGAACACAAAGATAAAATAAAACCCCCCCCCCCCCCAAATTGGGGGGGGCGCCACGTTTCATCTGAAGGTTCAAGAAACTAAAGGGATAAGGAGTGTAGCGTTCCATTGTGGGATTAAACCAGGCCTTTCAAACAAAGGAATATTGTACAGATCAGAGGAATGTATTATCATGCATTGAAACTAATCAATATATATTTTTCAGTGAACGCAACAGAAATTATGTTGTGGTGAACTAAGGGACGCACTTTCAGGGGACAATAAGCCATGAAATTCATGGACATTTTGGGAATTGACTGCTGAAACTAATGTAACAGCTACAAGTCTGTTTGGAAGGACAAATGTGTGGACAACGCTCTTAATGTGGAGGGGGACTTTTACCCTTCCCCTATTCCACGCCTCACAAGATGCCAGGGAGGAATTATGATGAAGAAAGCAGTTTCAACAAAGAGCAATGAAGGAAAGAAGCATGGTTGAGTTCAAACGGTCTCAGTTTACTGTCAACAAGGGTGTTTTATGCGTTCTACTTTCTGCATGACTGGGGGTGAGCGAGACAACAAGACTGTTTGGAATTGAATTCCCAATGCTACATGTATTTATAGCATTGCGACATTATAAAAGATAAATTAGGTTATATCACAAGAAGCAGCACTGGATACCACTTTTATTTTAATTTCAATAAAGAAACTGTCCTGAAGGTGATTTTCAATGGCATCTCTGTCGATATCAGGATAGCCGAACTGGCCCAACAGGTTTTTCAACTGTATCAGATAATTAGCCATATTTCCTGAACCAGACCCCCAAAATTGCACCAACTAAAATCTCATGAAGATGGAACATTCCTAAAAGATTAGTAAAACTCCGTTGATATGAAACTGATATTTTGGCAACAAAATTAAATGTTTGATTGTATAGTTTTTTTTGAGACAGTCTGTAGAATTGCATATTACAAAATGTTCGCTGTATCCGGTGTGTATTTGTTGTTGTTGTTTTCGTTTATAAGAAGTTAATGTACCATCGTTATGCTTTCAGCTTTACTGCCCAAAGCTGCCCAGTGTGAGAAATACAGGATGAAAGTTTGACCTTCTTAATTTGAACGTTGGGCCGGGGGGGGGGGGAGGCGTCTTGGATGTTCGTTTGGCACCATGCTCGTTCCAGGGGTTCTGAAGTGACACCTAACGGGACCAATTTCAGTTAAAATATTACCCGGCCCTAATTGGACCAGCTCTGGTGAAATTATACTAGTTTTCAGTGTGAAAATATACACCGACGGTACAGTAGCTAATATGCCCCATCCTGACGGTGCTATTTTATTATTTTCAACTAGTATTATCCCAGTTAATATACTCTCTTTTGAAAATTCCACTTATGTAATGTGTACTTGTATGCAAACTATTTGTGATAATATTGTAACAATTAATTTGCCGGTACGAATGATTACAAATTATTATATTGTTGTTGCTGTATTCTATGATGAACAAATAAAATTGATGAAGATTGAAGGTAATTTACAGTGAGGTTATACCCCTGGCGGGACCTGTTCTCAATACAGGAAAAAAGATACCACATTTAAAATAGCCAATATATACAAGAAAAATGACACTTGTGCACTGCAAGAAAAAAAACATACACAATTAGGGTTATTTTTCTGCTTGTTTAGGTAATTTTCCTATGTGTATCATGAACCAGTCACAATCAGAACTGAATTTGTACCCCTGGCGGGACTAGAACTTTATTTATTGTAATTTGCACACTATAGTGGTAGTCCTGCAATTGCAGCTAGTCCCTCTTTTTCGGAACGAGAATGGGTTCCCGACCAAAATCAAGACCCCGGCGTGATGATGATCGTTTCCATGGAACCGCTATATGTTTGAGTATTACGTCGCAGCATTCATCGCGTTGTGATTCGCTGATTCCCTATGACCCGGAATTTTACGTGTCAATTAAAGAAACAAACACGAACTGCGAAGTTTCTCGACGCGAGGAAAATCGGACAGGATTTTCCTCGGAAGGGCCACGTGAGAGACTCTGAAAAACAATAAACAGTCTAATGGGGGGGACAATTTACCTTTCCCTATTCCCCACTGCATCCAAGATGCCAGGGAGGACTATTGATGAGGAAAGCCGTTGTTTGAACAAAGAGCAATGAAGGAAAAGAAATGCAGGGTGAGTTGAAAAAGGTTCAGTTTCCTTTCAACAAGGGTGGTTTAGGTTCTACTTTCTGCTGAAAAACCTGGGTAGAGCTGATGAGAAAACAAGACTGTTTGGAATTGATTTCCCAAGGCCTACATGTATTTATTAGCAATTGGGGGAAATAAAGTTTGATCACATTAGGTTATATCACAAGAAGCAGCACTTTCTACCTACTTTTATTTTAATTTTCAATACAGAATGTCTTGAAGGTGATTTTCAATGGCAAAATTTGTTGTATCAGGATAGCCGAAACTGGCCCAACAGGTTTTTCAACGTATAGATAATGAGCCAGAAAATCCTGAACCAGACCCCCAAATTACACCAACTAAAAATATCAATAAAGCTGGAACATTCCTAAAAAGAATCAGTAAAACTCCAGTTGAAGAAACTGAAAATTTTGGCCAAAAAACTTAATGTTTGAATTGTATAGTGTTTTGGGGGACAGTCTGTATAATTGCATATTAAAACATGTCGGCTGTCTTCGTGTGAGTTTTGTGTTTTTCGTTGGATAAGAAGTTAATGTACTCGGTATGCGTTCCGCTTACTGCCAAAGATGCCCAGTGTGAAAAAAAGATTAGGATGAAAGTTGACTCTAATTTGAACGTTGGGCCGCGGGGGGGGGGGCGTCTTGGATTTTCGTTTTTGGCACCCATGATCGTTCCAGGGGTTCTGAAAGTGACCCTAACGGGACCAATTTTCACGTTAAAATATACCCGGCCCCCTAATTGGACCAGCTCTGGTGAAATTATAACAGTTTCAGTGAAATATACACCTAACGGTTTTTGTGCAGCAGTAATTGACATCCTACTGTGCTATTTTAAATATATTTCCACTAGTATTATCCCAGTTATATAATCTCTTTGAAATTCCACTTATAATGTATACTGTATCGCAAAATATTTTGAGTTAATAGTGTAACAATTAATTTTTCACGTACTGCAGTATTTAACTAATTATTTATATTGTTTTGATGTATTCTAGATGAACCAAATAAAAATTTTATTGAAGAATGAAGGTCATTTGCAGTGAGGGTTATAACCCCTTGGCGGGACCTGTCTCCATACATGAAAAAAGATACACATTTTTAAAATAGCCAAGAAAACAAGAAAAATGACACTGTGATACTGCACGAAAAAAAATACACTTAGGGTATTTTCCTGCTAGTTTAGGTTAATTATCTCATTTATTGAAACAGTCACAATCAGAACTGAATTTGTTACCCTGGGCCGGGATAGAACTTTATTATTGTGAATTGCTACACTAAGCGGTAAGTCCGAATTTGCAGAGCTAGTCCCTCTTTTTTCGGAGCGAGCAATGGGTTACGACCAAAAATCCAGAAAACCCCCCGGGCGTGATGATCGGTTGCCATGGAAGCCGCTATATGTTTGCGTATTTACTTCGCAGCATCATCGCGTGCTGATCGCGATGATCCATATGACCAGGAATCTTACGACAATGAATAAACAACCACGAACTGCGATTTTCTCGAGCGAGAAAATCGGACCAGGGATGTTCCTCGGAAGGGCCACTTGAGAGATATGAATAAACAATAAACAACGCCTCTAATCTGGGGGGCACAATTTACTCCTTCCCTATTCCCCACTGCCTCCAAGATGCCAGGGAGGAATTGCTGAGGAAGGAAAGCAGTTTTCAAACAAAGAGCAAGGAAGGAAAGAAAGAATGGGTGAGTTGAAGGTCTCAGTTTACTTTCAACAAGGGTGTTTTATGGTTCTACTTTCTGCTGAAACCTGGGAGTAGAGCTGAACAACAAGACTGTTTGGAAGGAATTTCCCAATGCTACATGTATTTATTAGCAAGTGCGACATTATAAAGTTATAAAATTATGTTATATCACAAGAAGCAGCACTTTATACTACTTTTTATTTTAATTTCAATAAAGAATGTTGAAGGTTGATTTTCATTCAAGGCAAATTTGTTGATATCGGATAGCCGAACTGGCCCAACAGGTTTTCAAGCGTCTCAGATAATTAGCCAGAAAACTTCCTGAAAAAGGACCCCCAAATTACACCACTAAAAATCTCATGAAAGCTGGAAACATTCCTCAAAAGAACTCAGTTAAAAAATCCAGTGATATAACTGAAATTTTTGGCCAAAAAACTTATTTTGATTTGTAAAGTATAGTTTTTGGGGGACAGTAGTATAATTGATTATTACAATGTCCGGCTGTCTTCGGTGTTGTATTGTTGTGTTTTGTTTGATAAGAAGTTAATGTAAATCGTATATGCGTTCAGCTTTATTGCCCATGACTGCCCAGTGTGAAAATATAGGATGAAAAAGTTTGACTAATTTGAACGTTGGGCCGGGGGGGGAGGGCTGTCTTGGATTTTCGTTTGGCACCCATGCTCGTTCCAGTAGTTCTGAAAGTGACCCCTAAGTTAACGGGACCAATTTTTCAGTTTAAAATTACCCGGCCCCTAATTGGACCAGCTCTGGTGAAATTATACCAGTTTTTCAGTGAAAATATACAAACTAACGGTGCAGCAGTAATATGACATCCGTACTGTGCTCTATTTTAAATATATTTTACACTAGTATTATCCCAGTTATATACTCTCTTGAAATTCAACTTAGTAATGTATTACTGTATGGCAAAATATTTTTGTTTTTTTTTTTTTTTTTTTTTTTTTTAATTTTATGGTGTTTTTTTGTGTTTTATAATTATTTTATATTGTCTTGCTTGTTTATAGATGAAACAAATAAAAATTGATGAAGATGAAGGTAATTGCAGTGAGATTATACCCCCTTGAGGGACCTGTTCTCAATAAATGAAAAAAGATACACATTTAAAATAGCCAATCTACAAGAAAAATGACACTTGTGATGCAAGAAAAAAATACACACTTAGGGTTATTTTCCTGCTATGTTTAGGTTAATTTTTCCTATTTGTATTGAACCAGTCACAAACAGAAACTGATTGTACCCCCTGGGCGGACTAGAACTGATTATTGTGAATTTGCTACCCCTATAGCGGTAGTCCCGAATTTGGAGGCTAGTCCCTCTTTGTTCGGAACGAGCATGGGTTCCCGACCAAAAAATCCAAGAAACCCCCCGGGCGTTGTCCTGATCGGTTTCCATGGAAGCCTCCATATGTTTGAGGTATCTTCGCAGCTTCATAGCGTGCGTGATTCGCTGATTCCCTATGACCCGGAATATTTACGCACTAAGAAACAAACACGAATTGCGAATTTTCTCGAGCGAGGAAAATCGGACCAGGATTTTCCTCGGAAGGGCCACTTGAGAGAAGATGAATAACACTTGCAATTGTGGGGCGGCAGATAGATCATTCAAAAGTCAAGTGGGTCGATGTGCTTCCTCCTTATCTCTTTCTTCCACGGTGTGACTGAGTGTCCTACCACCCATCTGTCTGTTGTGTTCTCCATTGAGTGCTGTGTGCATCATTTGTTTCAGCACTGTACCCAAATGGCCTCGTCTACAAGGTCACGGTTTATTCCGTACATGTTGATATGGTAGCTAGGACACTCTTTCATGGGGGACACTCAGTTTTTATTTACACCGTCATAATAAGACGAGCAAAAAGGCCGTCGTCACTGCACTACTTTCAATGGCACTTGTACGTTAAATTTGAAATTTACTCAAAATAAGGGAAAATAAAGAGGTTTTTTTTCACACAAAGGAATTTTGTTATATTCAAATTCAAAACAGATAATTAATGAACAAATAAGGACAAATTTCCGAAAAAAAAATAATTAAACAAACTGGAAATGTGAAATAATGAATAAATAAATGCAGTAAATAAATAGCAGAGCATGTTATAACATAAGATAAATACGTACCTTGTTTAAATATAGAAATGAATGCATGCATGAAGGTAGGAAGGAAAGAATGAATGAACGAATAAATCTAAACTTCCCTTTATTATTATGAATAAATAAAAAAAGAAAGGAAGGAATGAAGAAGGGAAGAAGGGAAAGGGAAGAGGGAAGGGAGAGGGAGGGAAATGGAAAAGGGAAGTGGAGGGTGAAAAGGGGCGGGGGAAAGGGGCGGAGAAATGGGCCCAAGGCGCAGGGGTAGGGAACCATGGAGCCCCAGAAGGGTTCTGGGACAGGGATCAGGGGTCATGGGGCCCAGGGGGCCTCATGGGGCAGGGGTCAGCGGGACAGGGGGGCCAGGGAGCCAAGGGGCACAAGAGGCATATGACTGTGACATAATTTTTCAATAAAATAGAGAGATTTTTCTTTCAAATTCAAGAACTATTCACAGCGGTACTACAATTTGTATTGACTTCGCATTGACTCAGTACGGTGACCTCCCAGTGTTTTGTCCTGCTTAAAATGGCCTCTTGGGAAGTTCCGGTTGTATCAATCGACGACCATTCAATTACGTGCGAGCTCGCTATCCATGTATAGAGGTCGGTGGTGGTCACGCATGTTTTTAGTTAGACTTCTTCGTAGTGTTTTTTTTTTTTTTTCTTGTTTTGCTGCATTGTTGTATTTGTTGCATTTCACAGGATACTAAAAATTACACCACTGTAATTGATAACGCCAAGTGACGCAATATACTGTATTGAATCAAGCCACAAGAGGGCTCACTTCAGGCGCCCACTCAGTTTTGTGATCACTATCACTCGATAGTGTAGTGTAGATGAATGTTTGTTGACGATCGTCTGAATGTACGGCCTCTCTTGTGTGAGCTAAA